>QRFJ01000493.1:170378-244891 GCA_006176705.1 Cocos nucifera
TTGGTGATCCTGTCCTCAAGAGTGTTCTGAAGTACCCCAATTAAGTCCATATTAGTTTACTTCAGGCTTTTGTCATTATGTTAATGAGTAAGGAGAATAGGGATTTTGTGCAGCAAGTTCGTATGCACCTTCTCAAGTTGTTTCAGTGCAAGAAAGCTCAAGTCTGGCACAAGCACATCTATCAGCTTGACTTCATATACAGGTACATGGATCGATGATAGAGATTTCGTCCGCGCATTAAGTTGGCATTGAATAATGGCAGCGACTAGTCTTGTGCCTCTCAACGTCATCGGGTTGCAAAAGAATCGCTCCAACACAATTGAGCCATTTTGTTTTGGCTGAGGCCGTCCTCAACCTGATGACTAGAACCTCGCGCTTATCATAGCCAGCATATAATCTGCAGCGAAGCACAATGCATTCGATCACTGAGCGCACGATTCTAATAAGTATCTTCTATACTGTTCCACGCTTAGCCAGCTGACCCTTAGGTGCGCAGGACTCCGTCAGCATATACGTACAGATCGTTCATGCTTCAGGACAATCTTCACTTTAGGTACCAGCTACTGAGTTTGGGTCTCACCAATACTCTATCATTTCAATTAATGATGGAGGCGATAGAAACAGTGGCAATGTCTGCATAAAGAAAAAATCAAAACCTAACATAGTATAATGATTCATTAACCTAAGATTTGGACTTTAATCAAAAGGTTTTCTCTAACTATTTTATTTGAATTTGTAGCCTCTACCTCTAATTCGAGACAATTAGTCCTAATTTCTTAGTGGGTACAGAATGCCAACTACGACTGTACACGAACAGATCTCACCTTTCGGGTTTCGGGGGGCCCACCCACCGCCAATGGATATCTAAGGGTCAGATTATAACCAACTTCTTTCTATCAACATATTTAGTTAGATTAAATTTTACCTCAGGTCCTGACGTCAGTTGGCTACTTTGGCCTTCTTAGAAAAGGTCCAGTGTAGGTCCAACCATTAACATGACCATACTGGCCCATCTGCAACAATGAATAACGACAGGGCCCAACTTTTGGTTTGCCCCCTCGACCACCACTTAGAAAGATGTATGCAAGAGATCATATAAGGAAGGTAATTCCATCAATCCGCTAATGCTATGCGGCCCTTTCAGGCCTCTAATGATTATCCAAAATCTGTCATGGACTCAATTATCATCCACTTCTAATGGGAAGCATGATCTATTTGTGTATCATAATAACGTGCATTTTCATTTTGAAGACCGTGAATAATTTTACGCGAGGAGAAGAAAATAAAGAAGGTGCAAGTTCAGACTGGGACATCAATGTAGGGCTAGACCAGAAAGATCAAGCCCAATAAGAGTCAAGCTAAATGCTTCTTTTGCAAGAAGCGGAGGCACTGAAAGAGAAACTATCCTTAGTACATTGCCTCCCTGATCCGAACAGGTAGAGAAAGAAGTAAGCTTTGCTGGGCAAGGTATTTATATGATAACTCCTAGCAATTTCTCTATTTGTGATATTACTGATTGGGTATTGAATACCGATAGCCCTTACCATATTTGCAATTTGTTGCAGAGGTTGCAGGTTAGTAGAAGATTCGAGCAAGGTGAGAGATTCCTAAACGTTGGAGATAGAAGATCAGTTCCAGTTCTAGCTTTAGAAATTTTGAAACTTGCATTTGTATCTCATACCGTTGTTCTTAGTCATTGTCATTTCTATCCTAGTTTCTTTTTAAATATCATTTCTGTAGGCCTTTTGGCTATGAATAATTATGAAATTTCAATAAAAAAATGAGTTTGTAATATCATTATGAATAGTATTACTGCTTTCTATGGATAATTGAATAATAGTGTATATATGTTATCATAATCTATTAATGTAGTCTATTCTATTGGCAAGCACCCTAGATTAGATAGTATATCAGATATCTACTTATGGCACTATAGGCTAAGTCATATAAACAAGAATAGGATAAACATGTTGACTCAAGAGGGAATCCTCAAAGTCAATGATTTTGAATCACTTCCAATCTGTGAGTTCTGTCTTCTTTGTAAAATGACCAAGTCACCTTTTACTGAAAAAGATGAGAGAGCTAATGAGCTCTTAGGTCTAGTACATACTGATGTATGTGGACCAATGAGCATAAGTGCCAGAGATGGATATGTCTACTTCATCACTTTCACAGATGATCTATCTAGATATGAATATATCTATCTGATGAAACATAAGTCGGATTCTTTTGAAATGTTCAAATGATTTTGAATTGAAGTTGAAAAATAAACTGGAAAGAGTATTAAAACTTTTCGATCTGATCGAGGAGGAGAATATCTTTTTGGTGAGTTTCTCACATATCTAAGAGAAAATAAAATTCTTTTCCAATAGACTCCTCCTGGAATACCACAGCATAATGGTGTGTCTGAAAGGAGGAATCGAACTTTGTTAGACATGGTCTGATCCATGATGGAATTTGCCAACTTGTCGATATCCTTCTAGGGATATGTACTCAAATCAGCTTGTTATCTATTAAATAGGATTCCAAGTAAGTCTATAGTTAAAACCCCACATGAGATATGGACAGGGCGTAAGCCAGCACTTTTACATCTTAGGATTTGGGGGTGCTCGACTTTTATTAAATGATTAGTTACAGACAAACTTGAACCTAGGTCTGACAAGTGTACATTCATAGGGTATCCAAAAGAGACCAAAGGATACTATTTCTATCATGCTGATGAACAAAAGGTCTTTGTCAGTCTTAGGATAACTTTTTTGAAAAAGGAGTTCCTTGGTAAAGGAATTGTTGTCTCTAAGGTTGAACTTGATGAAGTTCAATAAGTAGAAAGTCCGACACAGAATATTGAACCTAAGTCAGGTTTGATCAGATAAGATCCAAAGTCTAGTGAACACACACCATTAAGGTGATCTGGTAGAGTACCACACTATTCGAACAGATACTATGGATTCTTGATCTAAGATGGTGATCCCATCGAACTCGATGAGAACAATTAGGATTCAATCACTTATATGGATGTGATGTAGAGATCCGACTCTGAGAAATGGCTAGAAGCCATAAGATCCAAAATGAATTTCATGAAGGTCAATGATGTATGGATATTAGTTGACCTACCTAAAGGAGTTAAATCCATTGGATGTAAATGGGTCTTCAAAAGAAAGAGAGGTGCAGACGAAAAGGTGGAGACCTATAAAGCCTATCTGATTGCCAAGGGGTATTATCAATGTTATGGTATTGACTATGATGAGACATCCTCTTCTATGGTAATGTTCAAGTCCATTCAGATCATGCTTGCCATTGTTGTCCATCTGGACTATGAGATCTGGCAGGTGGATGTGAAGATAACTTTCCTAAATGGAGAGCTGATCAAAGAGGTGTATATGATACAACCTGAAGAGTTCACATCCACAGATGAGTCCAAGGTGTGCAAGCTTCAGAGATCCATTTATGAATTGAAGTAGGCATCTTGGAGTTGGAACATGCATTTTGATAAAGTGATCAAAACGTATGGCTTCATTAAGAATGGAGAAGAATCCTGCATTTATAGATGGACAAATGGTCCAGCAGTGGTATTTCTTATTTTGTACATGGATGACATTCTCTTAATCGAAAATGATATCTCCGCACTACAAGGAATAAAAATCTAGTTGTCATCATAGTTCTCCATGAAGGACTTGGGTGAAGCATTCTACATCCTAGGGATGAAGATCTATAGGGATAGATCTAAAAGGATACTTGGTATATCCCAATCCACGTACATAGAAACTATACTGAAGAAGTTCAGCTTGGAGAATTCCAAAAAGGGCTATCTTCCGATAGGCCAAGCAATTTCTCTCTCTAAGAAGGATTGTCCGACAACTCTTAAAGAGAGAGAGTGTATGAGTAGAATCCCATATGCTTCGACAGTAGGGTCTATTATGTATGCAATGATATGTATTAGACTAGACGTGGCATACTCACTAGGAGTGGTGAGTAGATACCAGTCTGACCTTGAAGAAAATTACTGGAAGGTGGTTAAAACCATCCTTAAGTATTTGAAAAATACTAAGGACCAATGGTTGGTTTATGATGAGTTAGATATGAAGCTTGTGGGGTTTACAGACTTCAACTTTCAATCTGACCATGATGACAGTAAAAGTATGTCGGAATATATCTTTACTCTTAATGGTGGAGCCATCTACTGAAAAAATTTCAAGCAGCATACAGTGGTTGACTCTGTTTGCGAAGTAGAGTACATGGCAGCATTAGATGCAGCAAAAAAAGCTGTGTGGTTGAGAAAGTTCATTACCAAGGTCAGAGTAGCATCCTCTATTGATGGTCCAGTCCTGCTCTACTACAATAGTACTGGCACCATAGCTCAAGCAAAGGAACCAAAGGCACACTAGCGGACAAAGCACATTCTACGTCACTTTCATTTGGTCTGTAAGATCATGGATCGTGGTGACATCGATCTTCAGAAGATCGATGGAAAGAAGAACCTTGCTGACCCCTTCACTAAAGCCCTGGCAATCAAGGAGTTCGGCAACCATAAGTCGAAGATGGGTATTAGATACTATGTCGAGTGACTTTAGGACAAGTGGGAGTTGTTGGAAATTATGTTCCAAAGTCAATCGTGAGTCTGTTGATGGTTGAGCTATTTTATAATTATAATTAATTTATTAATTAATAAAAATATTTTGGTATTTTTTTCATCACAAGTTTACATCTTCTAATGAACTCCATTGTTATGATGAAGTCCTTAAGACTATTTAGTTTTGATAAAGAGAGGATTTATCAATTAGTCCTTAAATTTGTTCATGACCAAATGATAGGCTGTTAGTTAGGACAATAGCATCTATCGAGCATAGGTTGCTATATGCCATATAGGTTGGTTATCCTCTTAACCAAGGAGTGTGGAGACACTGGTATGGCATACAGGTAAGATGTATGGGTATATCATCATTGAACGTGACCAACTTTAGAGCATTCTACTGTCGAGAATGTCTCTAATGGGATATAGGTACAAGTATCCCTTAGATCTGAGATTACCTTAGTGACTTGCAAGCAACTCACTGCGCTTTGGTATCGAACTAACTAAATTTCTAATTCAACAACGAAAGGCTTTTGGGCATAGTCAAGTACTTGCAAAGTTGGAGTATGATCAAGATGGAATTGACCACTCCAAGAGTTGGAGAAGAATATATCACTATATTTCAATATAGCAAAATCTTGGTCAAAGTAATCCATCAGATGGATTTGATATTTTGAAATATAATATGGACAACCTGATCAGAGTTGACAGTTGAACTCTGAGGTGTCCTATGGGCATTGTGGTCAAGGGGATGAATTATATGGAAACTATATCCACATGGATTCTAAGGATGGTGTTCTACACCTTTGACCTATCCGACCATCGGGTATCATTTCTAGGTGGTTACTTTGATTGGTATAGAAATTTATTCCTATGCTATCAGCTTAGATTTGGACCTATGAGGTCATATACATTAGAGCTTATGATCTGATTGGATGGTTGATCAATGATTAAGAATTGTTCTAAGGTTAAACAATCAATATGATTGGTGTTTAATCTAGTGCGAGTGTTGTAGGAGGATTGATTAGCAATTGGATTGCTAATTGACTTAATTTGATTAAGTCAATAGACTGAGATTACGTCTAATTAAATATGATTTAATTAGATTTAGTTTGGGCTTGATTGGATCAAGTCCAATTGATTTATTGGATAAGTTAAGTGTAAGGAAGTACTAGTCCTAGTCTAACTAGGACTCGGATTAATCTAATATTTTAATTTGATTAAAAAATAAATAAAAATTAAATCTAATTTAATTTGATTTAATTAAGTCCTTAAATGGGTTAGGGCCTTATTTAATTGGGTTGGTTTAATCTTGATTTTATTTGGTTAAAAGATCTTGTTTGACCAAGTCAAAATAGGAGTCATAGTATGACTCGGACTCCCTATCACTTGCACCAGTTAATCCTTACACCCCATGCCTTTTTTGTTTTATTTCTTATGTAAAATTTCTCCACTCCCATGGCTTCTCACGCCCTCTTTCTCTTCTCCTTTTCTCATAAGGCAATTTGTTGGAAGACCAAGTCGAAAGAGGAGTTAGTTTTGCTTAGGTTTCTATGAGATAGAATCCTTGTTGACCAAAATATCTTCTCTTGAGTGCTGCCTATTAGATATGTGTGCCCTAGAAATTAGAATTGGCTGACACTTGTTATATACTTCTAAGGGCAAAATTATAATTTTTACTATAAATAATAAAATAAATTATTTTCTATCATAATGTGTATTTAGTGTCTGTGATACATCCCTTGAGTTAATGGCAATGATAGTTCTTATTTTCAAGAGTTGAAAATTTAAGACATGAATTTTCATTATTAACTTATAAAATGCTTTTGACCATAGGATCATCATGAGGATGGTGATTGATCCAAAAGATTGGTGTACAATCACTTCTTTATAGTAGATGAGTCTTGAGTCTACGGTGTAGAGACACTAGAGCGAGAGTACAGGTACTCATTAGAGAATGAGGGCACTGAGCGTGACCACCTCGAGCAGTCATTAGGAAGTCTACCTTCTCATCGGTGACTGGGTTGAAGCTGCAATTGTGTGTCTAGTTCTTTGACCTGAGGTGCATCGGCAGTTCACCTTGAGGGTGTTATAGTTTGACTATATCATGACTTGGTCTTCTAGCCATTCGGAATCTTGAGGTGTATGTTGGCTATGGCATGTTCATTGTAGAAATTAGATTGTACCAATAGAAAATCTATCTACCTCGGTAGATGAGGAGCAGTCTTATGATGATCATGATAATTAAGTCCATAAGCCCATGGCCATTGCAAAGTGAAATAATAGAAAGAGTTTCTATTAAGGTTTTCACATTGGACTTGAATTGAATGATTAATCATATGATGGATATTAGGGTTTGATGAGATTACCTTAACCTTAATCCAGTCGGGGCTCAAGATAGAAGAACTTAATCACATAGGTAACTACAACGAGAGGTTCATGTTCAGTTTTGATGGGTTGCCACCATATGCTGCTAGGTATCACTAGTAGATTTTGAGAGCAATTAAAATGATTTAGATGATCAATCATAGTAGTTGTCTGAATCAAAAAAGTTTTGATCCATCGAAAGGTGTTTCGATGATGTCGATGATAGAGATCACGATATATCTCATTACCATATGGAGCTAAACCTAATTGGATCACACAAATAAGGATTTTGATCTGGATATAATCAATTGGACTAACCCAATTTAATTGATTTGAATTAGATTTAATTAGGTTCAAGAAAATCATGCTAGCACACGATTGAGCCTAATGTTCTCCTTTAATTATCATTAAAGTTTGTCTCGACTGAGCCAAATATGTTTGGACTCACTTAGGTACCTTTATTTGATCTGACTGGAGCTTGTCTAGATCAGAAAAGGGTTGTCTTAATTTATGAGATAAATTTGAGACAACACCTGCCATTTTCTATCACTTGCTAAATCCTGTTTCGGACATTTGGTCAAACATTGACCTTTGAAACTTAGACATCTGCCCATGTGTCATGCACCCATAGGAGAGAATTTTTGGACCAGTCCACCTACTAAAAGGTAGATGGACAAGGGTGCTTGCCTAGGGAGGCGTGCACCCATGGATAAAGCATCTAGAGTCGCATACAGATGGGACTCCAGTTGCTTCAGGGTTTCTACCTAGGTGGCGCCAAAGACTTATCTTTGATCAGTCTTGGCATGATGATTCAAAGGGGATCTCATCTGATTGGATCAGATGATATCATCCCACCAATCAGATTTAGATTTGATTGCACAAAAGGTCATGATTGGTCGGGATGATATGGCTCTGCGTGGCGCAACAGGGTCTATAAAAATCTTATCTACGCCAAGATTAAAAAAGCTTGACCCATTGCCCATGCCACAAGATTGCCTCTCTCCCTCCTCCATGCTATCTTTAGGTGTTTTCTCTCCTACTCACTTTCAAGAATTTTTGGGCATAATTTGGTGAGATCCAAGCAAGAGAAAGGCGACAGAAAAAGGAAAAAGGCAGCAGTACTGCAAGAAACAACTCACATCTTCGAAAGGAGTTTTGAAGATCTTCAAAATCAGATCCAGATCTAATTTTTGGAGAGATGATAAAAAATGATATGATCTTCAGATCTTACTCAAGTAGATATCGATAGAGGCTAGGCACTTGCATGGCTAGATCCAGAACCTCAGACAGACATCAGAATCATCACAGGATAATCAGATTACCCTTAATAGGATAAATTAAATTAGATTTAATTTATTATTATTATTTTTTTATTAGATCAATAATATCAGATCTAAAAAATCTTAGATCTAATCTTGATCTAAGAAATTTTTTTTTGAAATATCTCTCTTGATCCAATCAGATCTAAACGAACTTAACCCAGAAAATTAGGTTTTTCCTTTCAATTGGTATCGAAGCCAGGTTTTATTTTCATTAGATCTGATTTTACTTTATTTTTATCTGATAATTAGGTGATTTCAGATGTCATATGAGATGTGATTAGATCTAAAATTAAAAAAATTAAAAATTAAATAATTTAGATCTAAGTTATACAAGATGCATGACTAGTTATAGAATAGAATTATTCTATGTATAGTCTAGCATGATCATAATTTAATTTGATTAGTTATAATTTTTAGATCTATTTATTTAATATTTTTTAATATTATAAATATTATAATAAGATCTAAAAAATAAAAAATAAAGTTATTTAATTTTTTTTCATATGAGATACGATGAATGCATGTCTAAATTAGTTGTAGAATAGTTCTACACAATTATCTAGAATAGATTTTAATTTGATATGATCAATTTAAATTTGATTTTTTAGATGATTATGAGATAATTTAGATTTGAAAACATGCATGATATGATACATGAAGATATATGCAAAATATGTTTATAGTTAGATCAATTTTTATATAGGAGACATATGATGTAGATCTAACTAGTTTTGTAGTTTTCATATTTTTGATTAAGACGTTCCCCTTAGCCGTCTAGTCATAAGAACAAAGTAGGATTTAAATATCCTCTCCTTCCATTCGATGGGGTGTTCTTATGGTGTGTAGGGATGCTGCACGTTCATCTTTAATCAAAAACCTAAAATTTATTTTCTGCAAAATTCTAGATCCTGAAATCCTAGAATTTTATTTACATATTTTATTTGAGAACCCTAAACTTAATTAAGAATTAAGATTATGAAATATGTTAAGTCTAAAAATTAAGAATTTTTAGATTTAAGACATGTTTATAAAATTGGATTTGGGCTTGGATAGCTCAATTAGGTCTGTGGTTGATCAAACCGAATCAAGAGTTGGTTAGATGGGATCAAGAGTGCTTAAATTGACCAACCTAATAGGATTAAGTGTGGGTCAAGATCGAATCACATGAGTGATCGATCAAGCTAAGACCTAATTAGGCTCAATAGTTAGAGTCTGGATTGTAGGCTAACCTGATTGGTTCTGGCTCAATAATTTGGTGTCTAAGATAAGTCTAGCAGATACAATCGACTGATTTTTAATTGGGAGCTACTCGATTCGAATGCATTCTTGTCGAGTTAATGGCATATCCCTTCCACTGATCTCACTTACCTGACCATATTTGTCGACCCAGTTCTAATCTAAGGTGGTTAACAATCCAAGCTAACCCATGCCACTTGGTTAGTCATAATTGTTATGGCTATTGTAAGTCAAGTTTAAAGAGACCTAAATCAAATCTTCCTAAGAAAAGATTAAGTCTAAGATCTTCCACTATTATAGATATGCGGGCTCTTTTCAGGGTTGATTATTCTCGACTGGTCACAGTGGTTCAGTTGCATCGAAAAGACACAATCATATCTATTAGGCATTGGATGCTACGAGCTAGAGGATAAATTTGGCTCAATATTTTAGATATGGTGAGAGATCCAGTTAGAAATCTAATCTGTGCAAATGGTGGGTCTGACTTAACTAAGGAGTGGATCAATATTCCGAACATGGTGAGATTCATGAATTAGAGATCAAGTTTGGATGCACCATGATTAGAGAATCATTGAATAAGAGTTATCCACTCATTGGCTAACCCATCATCAATAACTGATAGGTGAGGTGATGAGTTGGTTGGTGAGACTACACCATCCATTAGAAATCTATAATCGTAGAGATTTTTGCATCTCTATAGAGGGAGTGTAGGGATCCAAGAAAATAGTAGGAGCTAATTTATTTAAAAATTAAACTCTTAAATATATTGGTCAAGTCTTAATTATAATATCTAACTAGAAACTTTGACTCTCTATAGGAAAAGCAAAATGTCTGCATCCAACCCACTAGCACGTATCCTGAACACCCATAGACTGACCGGATCCAATTACAAGGATTGGCTCCAAAACTTCAAAATTATTTTGGGTTCTAAGAAGTTAACTCATGTATTGGATCAGGATCATCCCACCTTACCAGTTCATCAATCTGCTGAACAGAGAGCGTCTCTTGATAAGTGGACGGACGAAGATAACAAGGCCAGCTACTACATGTTAGGCTCGATGTCTGATGAGCTTCAGTGCCAACATGAAGATATCAAGATTGCCCGCTAAATGTTGGCTCACCTACAAGGAGATGTTTGGTGAACAGAGTCATGCAGCCAAATATCATATCACTAAACAACTATTCAAGGCTAAAATATGTGATGGGTAGTTAGTCCAAGATCACTGTCTGATGAATGATCAAGGACTTGAAAGAGCTTGAGAAGCTCGGTGTGAAGTTAGACCTTGGATCTGTAGAATGATATTATTCTGACAATCCTTGACTTGATGCATATGGGCAATTCATCATGAACTTACCACATGCATAAACTTCAAAATTCTCTGGTCCGAGCTTATGAACATGCTGGTTACCGCTGAGCTTTCTAATGAAAAGGTTCTAAAGGCTCAGTATTTGCTATGGAATGGACTTCTTCTAAGAGAAAGTCTTTTAGAAAGAACAAGAAGTCTATGAAAAGGAAGAAGATGGAAGGAGAAAAGAAAAAGAAGGCAGAGCTGAAGAAGAAGGCTGTTGACATAGGAAAATATTTTTATTGTAACACTAATGGCCACTGAAAGCGAAACTGCCCTATATACCTGGCCACCCTAAAGAATAAAAAGAAGGCAGATCCTTTTGGAGGTATGCTCGTTATTAAATCTAATCTTATGATTTCTTCTACATCTAGTTGGGTGCTTGACTCTGGTTCTATTGCTCATTTATGCACTTCTATGCAGGATCTTGAGGGTAGCAGGAGGCTGAGGGATGGTGAGATGATCCTATGCGTTGGAAATGGAGCAAGAGTTGCTACAGTGGTCCGTGGGAAAACCTATCCCTCTTTGACTTATCCATCTGGTTTAGACTTTAGTACTTAGAAAGACTTGTTATTATGTGCCTGCAGCTAAGCAGGAATTTGATTTCTTATTTCATGCTTAGCACAAGAAGGGCTATGTGAATTACCTTCTCTTAAGGACCATTGTAACATTCTTTATGAAAGAAATAAAATTGCAAATGGTTTTCTTATTAATGGTCTTTATCAGTTACATATTGATGTATCCTATTTTTAACTATCGAGCAAAACGTGAATGCCATAAAATCAAAATGACCTAGGGATAGTCCAAACGATAGGTATCTATGGCACCCTGAGATTAGGTCATATAGCAGAAGATAGGATTAACAAATTAGGAGAAAAATTAGGGCTATTGAGTCCATTGACTTCTTGAGTCATATCCAACTTTGTGAATCATTGTCTTCAAGGCAAAATGACTAAACTCTCCTTTTGTTGGACATGGAGGAAAGGGCCACAGGATCTTTCCTTGCTCCTAGTACATACTGATGTGTGCGGCCCATTTGATGTGCCAGGCTAGAGGCAATTTTGTCTACTTCATTAACCTTTACCGATGATCTTGTCTAGGTATGGGTATGTGTATCTTATGAGACATAAGTCTGAAGCCTTTTGAAAAGTTCAATAGAATTCAGACATGAAGTAGAAAAGCAAATTGAAAAATCCCATTAAGGTTCTTCGATCAGATCGAGGAGGTGAATACCTTAGTCGGGAATTTCCTAGACTATCTCAAGTAGAAATGGCATAGTCTCTCAATGGACTCCACCAGGAACACCTCAACTCAATAAAATTTCAGCAATGGAGGAAATCGAACTCTATTAGGATATGGTCCGATCGATGATGAGCTTCATAGACCTCTTTGATTTTTTTTGGGGACATAGTTTGTTAACTGCTATATATTTACTGAATAGGGTTCCTTCTAAAACCGTTCCTACCACACCGTATGAGATATGGCATGGTAAGAAACCAAGTCTGAGTCATCTCAGAATTTGGGGTTATCCAGCTTATGTCAAAAGACAATAAGTGGACAAGTTAGACTATAGGTCCTTTAGAGCTCGATTCATAGGATATCCTAAAGAATCATTAGGATACTATTTCTACATTCTAGAAGATCCACAATGTGATTGTGAGTCGACATGCCATCTTTCTTGAAAAATAGTTTATTCAAGATAGGTGGCATTGGAAAGTAGATCAAGCTTGATGAGAAAGTCTCACAAGAGCAAAGAGCTAAGGACCAATTTGGAACCAAATCAGGTTGAGCCAATAAGAACACTACCTCCTCCACCTCGTAGATCGGAAAGAGTTTTCCGTCCCCTTGAAAGATACTTAGGTATTATTTCAGAGGAAAGTAGAGAAAATGTTCCTCGTAGGTAATGGTGCTCATGGTTGATGATCCCAAAATCCTACAACAAGGCGATATCAGATATCGACTCCGAGAAATGGCTCAGAGGCAATGAAGTCAGAAATTAACTCGAATGCACTCAAACCAAGTCTGGACCTTGGTAGATCCACCAGAAGGTATAGTACCTATTGGGTGTAAATGGATCTTCAAGAGAAAGATTGGTGCAGATGGGAATGTAGGAGACATTCAAGGCTAGACTTAGTGGCAAAAGGTTATAGTCAACGTATGAAGGCATTGACTATCAGGATACCTTTTCATCCAGTAGCTATGCTAAAATCCATTCCGCACATTGCTTGCTATTGCAGCCTATTTCGATTATGAAATATGGCAAATGGACGTGAAAATGGCATGTTCTTAAATGGATATCTTGAGGAAGATATCTATATGGAACAGCCGCTAGGTTTCACATCCAGTGATACTGATCACAAAGGTTTGCAAGCTGCAAAGGTCCATATATGGACTTAAGCAAGCATCTCGGAGCTGGAACACTCATTTCAATGATGTGATCAAAAAGTTTGGTTTCATCAAAAATGAAGAAAAACCATGTGTTTTCAAAAAGGTCAGTGGGAGCGCTGTTGTCTTCCTCGTATTGTACGTGGATGACATCCTCCTTATTGGGAATGATATTCCCATGTTGACATCAGTCAAAATGTAGGTTGTCTAAGGAATTCTCCATGAAAGACCTAGAGTGAAGCATCCTTTATTCTAGGAATTAAGGTCTATAGAGGATAGACCGAATAGGATGCTAGGACTTTCACAGAAGATGTACATAGAGGAAGTACTAAAGAGGTTTAGTATGGAAAACTCTAAGAGGGGATTAATACCCTTCAGACATGGTATTCATCTTTCCAAGAAGATGTGCCCCAGCACACCTGAGGAAATAGAACGCATGAGCAAGATCCCTTATGCTTCTGCAATAGGGAGCCTCATGTATGCCATGCTATGTACACGACCTGATATAGCCCATGCTGTGAGTGTCACAAGCAGATATCAGTCAAATCCAGGTGAAGAATACTGAACTTCTGTGAAATGTATCCTTAAGTACTTAAGAAGAACTAAGGATATGATGTTGGTCTTTGGTAATGGAGAACTCCAAGTCCAGGGATACACAGACTCGGATTTCATGTCCGATATAGATGATCGAAAGTCGACATCTAGGAATCTGATTATGTGTGCAATGGTGGTGCTGTCAGCTGAAAGAGTTCCAAGCAGAACAGTGATAGCAGATTCCACCATGGAAGCAGAATATATCGCTGCATCAGAAGGCTGTGAAGGAAGCATTCTAGGTACAAGAAGTTTGCACCATAGAGAATCAGAGTGAATGCCATCAGATGCCATTTCTCTATACTGTGATAATAATGGCACCATAGCCCTTGCTAAGGAGTCGAGGTTTCATTAGAAATTCGAACATATCGAGCAGCGATACCACCTCAACCGTGATTACCTCAAGAAAGGATACACCATGGTCAAGAGAGTCGACTCCATAGACAATGCGGTAGACCCACTTATAAAGCCGTTGGGCCAACAGAAGATCAAAATCCATCTTGAGAAGATGGGACTTAGATTTCTAGCCAATTGACTTTAGGTCAAGTGGGAGTTTGTTAGATATGTGTGCCCTAGAAGCTAGAATTGGCTGACACTTGTTATACACTTCTAAGGGCAAAATTATAATTTTGACTATAAATAATAAAATGGATTATTTTCTATCATAATATGTATTTAGTGTCTGTGATACATCCCTTGAGTTAATGACAATGATAGTTCTTATTTTCAAGAGTTGAAAATTTAAGACATGAATTTTCATTATTAACTCATAAAATGCTCCTGATCGTAGGATCATCATGAGGATGGTGATTGATCCGAAAGGTTGGTGTACAATTGCTTCTTTATAGTAGATGAGTTTTGAGTCTATGGTGTAGAGACACCAGAGCGAGAGTATAGATACTCATTAGAGAATGAGGACACTGAGCGTGACCACCTCGAGCAGTCATTAGGAAGTCTACCTTCTCGTCGATGACTGGCTCGAAGCTGTAGTTGTATATCTGGTTCTTTGATTTGAGGTGCATCGATAGTTCATCTTAAGGGTGTTATAGTTTGACTACATCATGACTCGGTCTCCTAACCATTTGGAATCTTGAGGTGTATGTTGGCTATGTCATGTTCATTGTAGGAATTGGATTGCACCAATAGGGAATCTATCTACCTCGGTAGACGAGGAGTAGCCCTATTATGATCATGAGAATCAAGTCCATAAGCCCATGGCCATGGTAGAGTGAAATAATAGAAAGATTTTCTATTAAGGTTTTCACATTGGACTTGAATCGAATGATTAATCATATGATGGATATTAGGGTTTGACGAGATTATCTTAATCCTAATCCAGTTGGGGCTTAAGATAGAAGAACTAAATCACACAGAAAACTGCACCGAGAGATTTATTTTCAATTCTGATGGGTTGCCACCATATGCTGCTAGGTGTCACTGGTGGATTTTTGAGAGCAATTAGAATGATTTAGATGATCAATCATACTAGTTATCTGAATAAGAAAAGTTCTGATCCATCGAAAGATGTTTTGATGACGTCGATGATAGAAATCATGACATATCTCATTACCATACAAAACTGAATCTAACTGGGTCACACAAACAAGCATTTTGATATGGATATCATCAATTAGGCTAACCCAGTTCAATTGATTTGAATTAGATTCAATTAGGTTCAAGAAAATCATGCTAGCACATGATTGAGCCTAATATTTTTCTTTAATTATCATTAAAGTTTGTCTCGACTGAGATAAATATGTTTGGGCTCACTCAGGTACCTTTACTTGATCTGACTAAAGCTTGTCCAAGTCAGAAAAGGATTGTCTTAATTTATGAGATAAATTTGAGACAACATCTGCCATTTTTCGTCACCTGCTAAATCTTGTTTTGGACATTTGGTCAAACATTGACCTTTGATACTTAGACATCTGCCCATGTGTCATGCATTCATAGAAAAAAATTTTTGGACCAATCCATTTGCTAAAATGTAGATGGATAAGGGGCGCATGCCTAGGCAGGCATGCATCCATGGATAAAGCATCTGGAGTCCCATACAGATGGTACTCCAATTGCTTCAGGGTTTCTAGCTAGGTGGCATCAAAGACTTGTCTTTGACCAATCTTGGCACCATCTAAGGATGATTCAGAGGGGCTCTCATCTGATTGGATCAAATGATGTCATCCCATCAATCAAATTTAGATCTGATAGCATAAAAGGCCATGATTGGCTGGGATGATGTGGCACTGCATGGTGCAACAAGGTCTATAAAAATCCTATCTGTGCCAAGATTAAAAAAGTTTGATCCATTGCCCATGCCATAAGGCTACCCCTCTCCCTCCTCCATGCCATCTTTAGGTGTTCTCTCTCCTACCCATGTCCAAGAATTTTTGGGTAGAAGTTTGGTGCGATCCAAGCAAGAGAAAGGCAACAGAAAAAGGAAGAAGGTAGCACTGCTGCAAGAGACAACTCATATCTTCGAAAGAAGTTTTGAAGATCTTCAAAATTAGATTCAGATCTAATTTTTGGAGAGGTGATAAAGAAGGAGAAGATCTCAAGATCCTACTCGAGTGGATACCAGTAGAGGTCAGGCACTTGTGTGGCTAGATCCAGAACCTTAGGCAGACATCAGGATCATCATAGGATAATTAGATTACCCTCAATAAGATAAATTAAATTAAATTTAATTTATTATTTATTTTATTTTATTTTTTTATTAGATCAATAATATTAAATTTGGAAAGTCTTAGATCTGATCTGGATCCAAGAGAAATTTTTTTGAAATATCTCTCTTGATGCAATCAGATCTGAACGAACCAGATCCAAAAAACTAGGTTTTCCTTTTCACCGCCCCATCTTTTAATTAATTCTTCTCTTATTCTATGAAAATAATCTCCTTTTTGTGCTCCCAATCTTTCTGATCCATGCCAATAATTGTGGAGGAGGCGCCCAAGAGTTGGGCGCCCCAACGGCTTTCCATGTTTGGACATTCCTAGTCTAGGATTTTGATCTAACTTGGACTCTTCCTTTTCTCTATTTATTGGATGAATTTTATTCTGATTTTTTCATAAAATATAGAGCTTTGAAAGAGGTTTGGGGTGTGCAAAAATTAGAGGAAGAGGGTCCTTGGGCATGGGGTTCCATAGGCACCAAACTAGGTGTCTAGGTGAGAGAAAAGAGAAGAAGAAGAGGGTCTTCTTCTAGGACTGTTTTATTTTCAATCTCTCCTCTTTTTTTTGAATTTTTCTAATAGAGTCTCAGATTAGTAAACTCTCATCTTCCTTCTCATATTTTGGAGAGTCCAAATTTTGAAGAAGAAAGCATCAGATCGACCGTCGAAGAAGGATCAACACAGTACTAGCATGCTATGTTGATTTCCTGCATCGAACTTCAAATCAGAGATTGTAGGCTTGTGTGGATGACTCCTAGAGGCTGGATGCATATGTGGCTTATGACTTCATCCTCAAGTTTGGATCAGCAAGTTAGAACGTCTAACTTGCTCAGGTAATAGATATGATCTATAAACTTCATACCTGCATTTGATGTAGTGTAGATCTAGGTTGATTTGATCAATCTTTTACTTTCTTATTTAATTTTAATTTTTAATTTAATATCATGCCTTGATCATGTAATAGATCTAAGATCTAGGTGTTTACATATTTATTTAAATAAATATTTAATTTATTTAAGTCTTCCACTATAAGATCTTAAAAAAGTTTTCAAGATCTACCTATAAAACCCTAGATCAAAAACCCTAGATATGATCTCCATGATCTAAATCCATCAAAAGAAGCTATGGTGTTGTGCTATAGCCACACACTTATTTGACCTCTATGGTTGGTCCACATGGAGTTTCTATTCCTGACCAGCTCCATCGGAGTGCTAGCTCCTCGCTTGAGGCCTTCGACGGCTAATCATGATCAATCCAATTGATCATCTTCTTTTTGATATTTTGGATCCTCCAAAAAATTAGAACATATGCTTCAGAGGATGATGAAATGCTAGTTCAAATTTGGTGGTGATTCGATGCTCACAGCACTCGATCTCTCCACCCAAATCTAGAGACCTAGTTCTAGGGTTTCACTCATCCAAAAAAAACTTGATGAGCCGGAATCCCTCTTATGCCCTCTATCTATGGAGTTTTTCCATGAAACAAATTTTCATGGATTGTGGACTCTCTAATCTACCATACATCCTTCTCAAAATATTTTTTAGATTGGTGATAAAAGAAGGAAAAAATGAATGGCATAAGAGAAGAGTAATGGGCGTAGAGCACAACTTTCTCCCTCTTTGGACTTTTCTCACCCCTAGGACATGCGCCCTTCTTTGACTTTTCTTTCTTAGAACACCCTCACATTCCCACTCTCTTCTCAGCACATGCCTACAAAAACATCCAGCTTTAATTAGCATGATATAGATGGGAAGAATGCATGGGAAGGATAAGGGTTGGAGGTTGAACTTGTTTCAACCTCTCAACCAATTTCAAATTCAAAAACCTTTTCATCCTTATCCAACACCCATCTCAAGTGGGTAACATGCAGAAGGACTCTCTTTCTATGTGCCCATATTGAAAAGCACATCAAAATGTGTGACAAAACCAAAAGGGGGCATAGAGAGGTGAATGGATAAGGATGGGGAGTTAGGGTGTTAACCAATAGTTTGAATTCAAAATTCAAAACCAACTTCAACTTAATCCAACTCTTAGATCAGGTCAAAGGTAGAAGAAAAGAGTGGCACACATCCATTTCTGCATGAGAAAATCTTACGTAAATTCTAGATGGGGCATGCGTCAAGATGGAAAAGTCAAATATGGTGGGAGCTTGGAAGAGTTTGAATTCAAATCTTATTTGACTTTGTCCAAACTGGTTTCAACCAAATCAATTAATTTAAATCAATTAAACTAGGTTAAATCCAACCAAATTAGGCTTAACCCAATCTAATAAAATTTTAATCAAATTAAAAATTAATTAGGTCCAGCCCCTGATCAAATCAGGGTCAAATCTTTCATAGCGATTAGATCATCTCATGACCAGATCGAATCAAATCCAGTCGAATCAAATTCAGTTGGACTTGATCGAATTCTCATCACTCAATTAAATTGAGTTAATTAGTAATCAAATTACTAATTAATCTTTAAAAAATATAGAGTCCTAATTTGGTGGGTGTCTGGGCAATAGATGAAAGGGCAAGTGTGGTGCTCCCAAGTCTTAGGAGACCACGAAGGAGTCAAGGTGGTGGCTCATGAAGGCTAGGATTGGTCAAAGATGTATTAGCAAAGATAAAGAGGCTGACATATAGTTGGGCTAGCTCGGATATGCAGTTGAACCAGCTCAATCTAAGATCGAGCCAGCTCGGCCCATATCCTAGTCGACTGTCTCAGGTAGACAGAAGACATGGTTCAGGAAGACGTAGTCGAGCTGGCTTGACTTCTGATCGAGCCAGCTCGACGATGGTGAATAGATCTGGATGGATTTTCTATTTGATCTTAGATTAGGTCTAATCCAAGGGGTCTTAAGGTTTGGTATGAGATGTCTTAAGATAGCTAATTCATGTATTGGACTAGATCTTTAGTCTGGTGGATGAGAGCATGCAAGACATGGGTTTACATGGGCTTGGGTGAGTGTTTTCATGTATGGGTTAGCCAAAAAATTTTTTTAGGGCTAAGTCATGTTGACTTAGGGTATCTATATATATACTTATATATATAGATTACTGATAAGAGAAGAAATTGAATCCCTTTTCTCTCTGAAACCCTAGCTTTCTCTCTTTCTCACTCTGCTGCTGCCTCATCTTTTTGTCATCTGATCTTTATCTTTCTTGCTATTATCTCCAACTTGCTTTCTTAGAGTTCGTAGGAGGTACAAAATTTTTCATAGGTCCAAAAATAATTCATAACAAGTGGTATCAGAGATAAGTTGTGTGGAAGGAGGAGAAGATGCCTGAAAGTTGAAGATCTTCAGCTGCTATGAATTCAACAAGGTCCTGTCAAGGTTTTCTCAAATTTTTAAGATCTATGTTGCATTTTTTTTGGCTTGGATCCAGCTATGGGAAGCAACATGAAGGTTGATTTTGAGAAGTTCGTTGGGAAAGAAAATTTTTCCATATAGAAAGTTTATGTGGAAGATCCTTTCGTTCAAGCTGAATTGGATCAGGCATTGGAGGAGAAGCCTGAAGGAATGTCAGATCACTAATGGATATCTCTAAAAAAGAAGGCCTACTCTATGATCAGAGGATGCTTGTTAGATGTGACACTCTATTCAGTTTTAGAGGAGAGGACCTTAAGAGGCTTGTGGTCAAAGTTGCAAACCATGTATGTAGATAAGAATATGTGCAACAAGCTGATGTTGAAGAAGAGACTATACAGCCATCAGATGCAGGAAGGCAGAGATGTCTTGTGATACATCCAAAAATTTGACTAGATATGCAACGAGTTACTGAATATTAGAGTGAAGATGGAGGAAGAAGATAAATCATTGCTTCTATTATGCTCGTTGCCGTCGTCCTATGATCCATTGGTGACGATGCTGCTTTATAGTAAGGAGACCCTAGAGTATGAAGACATGATTTTGGTATTGTGAACCAACGAACAGCAGGAGAACTTGACTAAGGAAGGTGTTCCCCAAGAGGGCTTGACCGTGGGAGAGAGACCTAGAAGATCAAAGGAGAGAGGCAAGTCAAGGAGAAGAGCAAGAACAGGAAGGAAGCCAGATGCTACAAGCGCAACAAGATTGGACACTTCAGGCATGATAGCCCATAATGGAAGAACAAGAGGAGAAAAAAGAGTGGATCTGATGCATTGAGTATAGTGATTGATAGTGAGGTGGAGGATGACCTCTTGATTGAATTAGATGGTCATAGAAGATACACAGATGTATGGATCCTGGATTTAGCTTGTTCTCATCACTACACCCCAAATCGATCTTGGTTTATCTCACACACCAAGATTGATGAGGAGAGTGTGACACTTGGAGATGATCACCCATATAGAGTCGCTGGTATTGGAAGCATCTAGATGAGGATGTTTGATGGGATGGTGCGGACTCTCATAAATATGAAGCACGTCCCAGATTTGAAGAAAAATCTCATGTCACTGGGCTATTTGGAGCAGAGTGGCTGCAACTTCAGCAACCATGCCAGGAGTGGAGTTCTCAATATCTCCAAGGTGCTATGGTGGTGATGAGGGGTAGGAGGATGGAGAACAATCTGTACAAGTTGGTTGAATCTATGGTGATTGGGAAATCTGATGCAATGGCAGCAATGCAAGATCAGCAGGGGACTTATCAGTTGTGGCACTATCGCCCAGGCCACATGGGTGACCGTCGGATGAAGGAGATGAGAAAATATGGTCTAATTTCAGATCTAGATGAAGGTGTTATAGAGATATGTGAGCCATGCCAGATGGAAAAATAGAGAAGAGTATAGTTTGCTATCAGTTCAGCCCACACTACAGCCCCACTGGAATTGGTTCACACTGATGTGTGGGGGCCAACTCCATTTCTAGCCAGAAATGGAGCGAGATACTTCTTGATCTTTATAGATAATTTTTCAAAGAAGGTATGGGTCTACTTCATAAAGAAGAAATCAAAAGTCTTCACCAGGTTCAAGGTGTGGAAAGCTGAGGTGGAGAAAGAACACAGGTCAAAACTTGAAGTGTCTACAGTCAGACAACGACTAAGAATACACCAGCAAAGAGTTTCAAGACTTTTGTGAGGAGTGTGGTATCAAAAGATACTTCTCGGTAAAAAAACTTTTCAACAAAATGGGGTGGCTAAAAGAATTAACAGAACCCTTTTGAGAAAGGCATGGTGTATGAGGCTGTAGGCAGGGCTTCCGAAGGTGTTCTGGATTGATATAGTGGATGTAGCCTATTATCTGATGAATTGATCATCTCATTCAAAGTTTGATGGTGGTATTTTAGAGGAAAGATGGTCTAGAAGGAAGATTAGGCTAAGCCATCTAAGAGTTTTTGGGTGCACAGCTTTTGTGTACATTGATGCTGGTGAGCGGAGCAAGTTGGATGTGAGATCATGAAAGATGGCATTCTTGGAGTTAAGGGATACTAGCTGTGGGATCCCTTGGAGAAGAAGGTTGTCATTAGTAGGAATGTCATCTTCAATGAAAATATAATTTTCCAAAGGCGAGATGGCATGAAGGAGCAGTAGATGCAGTAGGAGGTCCAGCAGGGCAGCGCTTGATAGTTAACATCTTACTCTATTTTGCCACTTATAGGTGCATTAGGAGAACTTGGTATTCAGGTAGAGCACTCACCGAAGGTGTCTCCATAGGTGGAGAGAGCTCAAATAGGTAATAGAAGTCAGGAGGCCCAACAAGAGCAAGCTGGACCTAGGATGGATATCGGGATTGTGCTGCACAAGTCCAAAAGAAACAATAGACAACTGGAATGATATGGCTTCGAAGATATACTCATATGCCCTGGTGATAGCAAACGGAGACCCATACACCTACGAGGAGGCTATGTATAGCCAGGTTAGGAAGAGGTTGGTCCAAGCAATGTTCGAGGAGATGCAGGCTCTTCACAAAAATGAGACATGGCATTTGGTGCAGTTGCCACAAGGAAAGAAATCCATTGGTTGCAAGTGGATTTACCAACGCAAAGAGGGGTCTTCAGAGCAGGAAGGTGTCAGGTATAAGACGTGGTTTGTGGCCAAAGGATACTTCCGAAAGAAAGGCATTGATTTCAGCAAAGTATTTTCTCCTATCGTAAAGCATACTTCCATCAGAATGTTGCTAAGCATTATGGCAGGTTAGGACTTGGAGCTGGAGCAGATGGATGTCAAGACGGCATTCCTCCATGGGCATTTGTAAGAGAGCATTTATATGGAGCAGCCACTAGGGTTCCAAGATCCAAGAGTAGAAGAAAAGGTCAGTTTGCTGTAGAAATCATTGTATGGGCTGAAGCAATTGCCAAGTTAATGGTACAAGCAATTTAACTCATATATAAGGAGCATTGAACTTTTCAGGTGTGAGTATGACTCTTGTGTATATGTTAAATCTTTAGAAGATGAGTTTAGGATGTTTCTACTCTTGTATGTAGATGACATGCTTATAGCATGCAAGAGTAGAAAGGTTGTGCAAGAACTAAAGGCAGTCTTGTCTCGGAAGTTTGAGATAAAGAATTTGGAGCCTACAAGAAAGATCTTAGGCATAAAAATCTTCAGAGATCAAGCCAAGAGGATGCTGCATTTATCTCAGAAAGGCTACATCAGAAAGATCTTGGAGAGGTTTGGGATGAAGGAAGCATAACCAATGGAGCTGCCACTTGCCGGACACTTTAGACTCTCAAAGATGATGTCACCACAAACTGAGGTGAAGGCTCTAGAGATGGAGAGAACACCATATGCCTCTGATGTAGGAAGCTTAATGTATGCCATTGTATGTTGTAGACTAGATATCGTCCATGCAGTGAGCCAGGTCGGTAGGATCATGGCATAGCCTGGTAAGGAGCACTAGCGAGCAATGAAGTGGATCTTTAGGTACTTGGCGGATACTATTGGAGTTGGCATCTACTATGGACCGTAAGATGGAGTTGAGAAACTCTCTGACATGTCTAAGGAAGCTTGGGGGCAGATAAATGGGTTTTTGGATGTAGATTTTGGTGGAGACATGGACACTCGATTGTCAATGATTGGCTTTATGTTTAGCCTATTTGGAGGTCCAGTCTCATGGAGATTATGCTTGCAACCCATCACGGCCTTATCTACAACTAAGGCAGAATACATAGGTGTTACAGAGGCTGCAAAGGAGGCACTATAATTGAAAGGATTGGCATTGGAGATGGATCTCATATAGGAGGCTGTCAGGGTGCATTGTGATAGCTAGAGTGCATTATTTCTTGCTCAAACCTTTGTCTACCATGCAAGGACGAAACACATCAACATCAGGTACCACCAGATTAGAGAGCTTATGAAAGAAGGTGAAGTAAAGTTGATGAAAATCTACACCAAGGAGAATCCAGCGGATGCATTAATAAAAGTTTTTCCTCAGGATTGCTTTTGTAAATATATAAAATTGATGTGTTTGATGGATAGAATAGATTTGCCTCAAGCCTTGGGACACCATGGTAGAGATTGAAAGGGCATGTGTGATGATCCCTAGTCATGGGAGACCGTGAAGGAGTTAAGGTGGTGGCTCTTGAAGGCTAGGATTGGCTGGAGATGTATCAGCAAAGATAAGAAGGCTGGCAGACAATTGGCTAGTTCGGATATGCAGTCGAGCCGGCTATCTCAGGCAGACAGAAGATATGGTTCGGGGAGATACAGTCGAGCTGGCTTGGCTTCTAACTGAGCCAGCTTGATGGTGGCAAATAGATATGGATGGGTTTTCTGTTTGATCTTAGATTGGGTTTAATCCAAGGAATCTTAAGGCTTGGTATGAGAGATCTTAAGGTGGCTAATTCATGTGTTGGACTAGATCTTTAGTCCAGGGGATGAGAGCAAGCAAGACATGGGTTTACATCGGCTTGGGTGAGTGTTTTCATGTATGGGTTAATCGAGAAAAGTTTTTTAGGGCTGAGTCGTATTGACTCAGGATGTCTATATATATACTTGTATATGTAGATTACGGATAAGAGAAGGAATTGAATCCCTTTTCTTCCTAAAATCCTAGCTTTCTCTCTTTCTCACTCTGCCGCCATCTCATCTTCTTATCATCTGATCTTTATCTTTCTTGCTATCATCTCCAACTTGCTTCCTTAGAGTTGATAGAAGGTACAAGAGTTTTCATAGATCCAGAAATAATTCATAACAATAGAGTCCCATCAACATGAAACTCCTAAAGAGTCCCAAATCAGTAGGATTCTTAAATCCAGTGTTCCAAATGAATGAAACTCATGATCACAAAGTCCTAGACCAGTAAAATTCTTGATTAGAGAGTTTCAGATAAGTAAGACTCTAAGTCTTGGTCTAATGAGACCCAAAAGGATAGAGTCCTAGTCTAGTGGGACTCCTGATCATAGAGTCCCAGTCTAGTGGAACTCTTGACCATAGAGTCCTAGACCATTGAAATTCTTGATCATCCATCAGATTAGGTAGAAACATCTATTATGTATGACCCCATATATTCGAATCTTAAGCTGGTAGCAAAGAAACTAATTTCCTATATCTATCGATGTGACCATATAGCAATGGTACTCGATGTTCAGATAGGTCAAAAAGTCGCAATGCAATAATGACGAACCTATGGCATATAGTACCATATAATTCATCCCCTTGACCTCGATGCTCAAAGAATGATCTAGAATTTACTGCCAATCCTAAAATTCATCCATAGTATATTTTAAAATTCAGTGTCCATCACATGGACCACCCTGATCGAGGATTTGCTAAATTAAAATATAGTGATGCACTTGCTCCAATACTTGGAGGGGTCAATCCCATCTTGACTCACGTAGCAACTTCATAAGTACTTGACTACACCTAGTAGCCTTTCGTTACTAAATTAGAAATTCAGATAGTCCGGTACCTAAGTGCAGTGAGTTGCTTGCAAGTCACCGTGGTGATCTCAGGTCTAAGGAACACTTATATTCATATCCTTCGCAAGCAACTCTTGATAGTAGAGAGCTTTGTAGTTGGATCACATCCAATGAAATAAGCCCCTACACTTCACCTGCAGCCATAATAGTATCTCCATACTTCTTGGTTAAAAGAAAAACTAATACTTATGGCACACAATGATCTACACTTAATACGTTGTCATCCTAGGTAACAACGAATTATTTGGTTGCGAATTGATTTTAAGGACTAAACAACAAATCCTTCTTTGTCGAGTCTAAATAGTCCTAAAGATTTCATCACATAAGAGTTCATTACAAGAAGACGCACAACAGTGATGAAATGTCAAATTATTATTTTATTTATTAATAATTTAAGTATAATTATATTTAGCTCATCCATCTATAATCTAGATGATTGGCTTTAGGATAGATTTTTCAACAACTCCCATTTAGACTAAAGCCATTCAGAATAGTATTGAATACCCATCTTTCATTTGTGATTGTCGAACTCTTTGATTCCAAGAGCCTTAGTAAAGGGGTCTACCACGTTCTCCTTTATGTCGATCTTCTGAAGCTCGACATCACCTCATTCCACGATCTCTCGTACAAGATGATAGTATCGCACAATATGCTTGGTCCGCTGATGTGCCTTCGGCTCCTTTGCTTGAGCTATGGCTCCAGTGCTGTCATAGTATAGCAGAACCAGACCATCCAAGGAGGGTGCCACTCTCAGCTCATCGATGAACTTCCATAGCCATATAGCTTTCTTCACAGTATCGGATGCTACAACATACTTTGCCTTCCATACATAATCGGTCATAGTATGCTATTTGAAACTTTTTCAGCAGACCGCTCCATCGTTCAGGATAAACACATAACCTGACATACTCTCACATCATCATGATCTGACTAAAAATTGGAATCAGTGTATCCCATAAGTTTTAAGTCAGTATCTCTATAGATGAGCCACTGATCCTTGGTATTTCTCAAATACTTCAGGATTGTCTTCACAACCTTCTAGTAATTCTCACCTGGATTAGACTGGTATCTGCTCACTACCTCTAGTGAATATGACATGTCTGATCTTGTACACATCATGGCATACATAATAGAATCCACTGTCGAAGCATATGGTATTCTACTCATACACTCTCTCTTGAGGAGTTGTTAGACAATCTCTCTTTGAGAGAAAAATTTTATGTGATAAGTGGTAAAAATATACTAATAAAAGTATTAAATTATAAAATAAATTAATTCATATTTTAGAAATTAATACTTTATTAATCTTATGTAGAAAAATCAATATGAAGATCTTATTTTTCTGGTTCAGATGAAATAAATTTCAAGCAAAACGGACTTCGAATGAGTCCAGAAACAAATTTCGAAGAAAATAAAAAAAAGCCGATCTGATTCAAATTGGTTAAAAAAAATTGGCTCAGCAGACTGCCTGGCCTAACCGCACTCAGACCGACCGACCCACTGATGCCATGCTTGCACAGCACTGATGTCAGCATTTTTTGCGGCATACGGTGGACCATTATGGAGGGCATTTCGGAGATTTCATAGGGAGAAGAGCGCTCCGATTGATTGAAGAAAGCGGTGGCCCATGCAACATCGAGCTCGTGCATGGTCTACAAAGGGCAATTTGGAAATTCTACCTGATCCAATGGATGCCTTTCACTGGGATTTGATTGAATGACTGATAGTTGTGCGCTGACGAATGATGGATGTAGCTCCCGATCGAGATCCAACGGTTGAGATTCATCCCGACTTTTAACTAAGAATCTGAAGCTCTCCTGTGCATGATATGATGGTCGAGATTCAATCTTTAAGGCCGATCTAATGGTCCAAATGAATTTTGACTTGATTTGAGATTTTAAAATAATTTTTGGACCATTTGATTGGCATCCAACGGTCATAATTAATCCAAAGCTCTTTTCAAGTTATTTTAAGAGTTTTAAACCTGATTTCAATGGAATTTCGATGGAAGACCACCCATATTATTTAATGGCCTATTGTTGCCGAAGAAAAAAAAAGAAGCAGAGGTAGAGAGAAAAAAATAGAGGGTTTTGGGGAGAGAATTTTAAGAGATAGCTTAGGAATAGGGAATAATAGAGAGTTTTGAGAAAAAGAAGAGAAAGGGCTTTTATATTCTTTTCTTCTTCCAACAATTAAGACATCGATCAAGGAGCTTCTCTTCTTCTTCATCAAGTTTTCCACACCAAGAGTAATGGACAACCAATTTCAGCAATTAAACAGTCTAATTTTTTTATTTTTTTTATTTTATTTGCTATTTTTGAACTTGTTATCATGAACTAAATTTTTTTTTACTAAGGCTAAGGTGTAGCCACTCTTTTGATGCAATATTCAGTATGATTTATTTTTAATTTTTAATTTTATTCATGAGGAGTATATAAATCTGATCTTAATGCTTTTAGATTACTGACCATCTTCTAATTGATCTGATGAACATAGATGTTACGGATCAAGTACATCTATGTTATTGCTTCTTGATTATATACCTTGTATTATGAATCAAATTAGAATTCATATGCATGCGAAAATTTTAATGCGCTTTGGATGCAGCGTATTTTAATTAGAGAATTTCATAAAACTTAATGCATTAATATTTATTTAAATTACACCTGGACCAAAGGATAATTAATAAATATTGATAGTTTTTGTTACGCCTAGACCAAAGGATAGTGAATAAACTAGGAGACTCCACTATCACATGAAATAAAATTAATCTAATAACCTGAATATTGTATTGATTGAGTTGGTGAACCGATTGTCTTAGTAATCCATTGCCCTTAAATTTAAAATCCTAATAATTACACTCTCTCTATTTTCTTAAAATTTTTAATTATTTTGTTATTTTGTTCTTTAATTTCTTATTCTCATAAATCAGTCTTCTAAATAAAGCATAGGAAAGAGCTTTTCAGTATTTATTTTCCAATCATCTAGGGATGATACTCTACTCATTTATTTTATTACTTGATCGACTGGTGCACTTGCCATAGCTATAGATTAGCATGCATTAAGTTTTTGGCACCGTTGCTAAAAATTATATCTAAAATAATATTAAAATTTTGATCTTAACTTTACTTTAGAATTTTATTTTTAATTTTTGTTCTTACTTTATTTTTTTAAAAAAAAATTTGTTCGGTGCATGACACATACTGGACATAGTAACTTACTACCTTTAGATGCAGAAATTGAAAGGACCATAAAAAAACTATAAGAAGAAAGAAACATGGCAGCTGAAGATCCTAACGATATCAATCTAGGATTGGATATAGCGACCAAGGGACAACATGAAGCTATTCGACTAGTACATCATCTATTAAATGATTATATCACACCATCTGTAGCTGATGCAGCTTCGAGCATCAGGAGACCGCCTGTGTGAGCAAACAACTTCAAAATAAAATCGATGATGATCCAGATGATTCAATCAACTATCCAATTCAGTGGACATATGCATGATGATCCGAATACCCATATTTCTAACTTTCTTGAACTTTGTGATACTTTTAAAATTAATGAAGTGTTGGATAATGCTATTAGATTAAGATTATTTTCTTTCTCTTTATGGAACAAAGCTAAAAGTTGGCTTCATTCTGTTCCTATAGGTTCTATCTCAACTTGGGATGTTCTAGCCCAAAAATTTTTAGCCAAGTACTTTCCACCTTCTAAGACTGTCAAGATGCACAACGATATCACTTCTTTTATGTAGATGGACATGGAGACACTATATGAGGCTTGGGAGCGTTTCAAGAAACTACTGAGGAGATGTCCACATCATCAACTACCCGTATGGCTTCAGGTACAAACTTTCTTTAATGGTTTATCTCCTACTAATCATTCTATGATTGATGCAGCAGCAGGAGGAACCATTAACCAAAAAATGGAGGAAGAAGTCTTTGATCTGATCGATGAGATGACATCAAATAGCTATCAGTGGCAGACAGAATGCATGATGCCAAAAAGACCAGCAGCTGTGTAGGGAGTAGATTGCATGTCAATCTTACTAGCTGAAATTGCAACCCTTAGAGCCGAAGTCAACAACTTGA
Organism: Cocos nucifera; assembly: GCA_006176705.1. Classification (NCBI taxonomy): domain Eukaryota; kingdom Viridiplantae; phylum Streptophyta; class Magnoliopsida; order Arecales; family Arecaceae; genus Cocos; species Cocos nucifera. Next base: position 199,781 of record QRFJ01000493.1, read on the forward strand.
AGGGAACAGCTATGCATGTTCAGAGCATCACTTATGACTTGTGTGGAGGAGGACACGATACAAGCAATTGCCAGATAGGTAATCCTTTTGCTAAAGCAACTGATATAGCTAATTATGTTGGTAATTTTTTTAGGCCGTAACAAAATAATTCCTACTCCAACACATACAATCAAGGTGGAGACAGCACCCAAATTTCTCATGGAGCAATCAAAATGCAGCACAACAGCCACCCCCGGGGTTCCAAGTACCTGAAAAGAAGTCCAACATGGAGGAGCTGAATGGTCAAATTTATGCAAAACCAAGAAGCAACTTTATAAAAAATTTGGAAGCCAAGCTTAGGCAGGACCAAGTAGCAGCAATTCGAAACTTGGAGATGCAAATAGGTCCAAATGGCTAAGAATAATCTTCCGAGAGACCTCAAGGATCCTTGCCTAGCAACACAGGAGATCAATCCAAGGGAGCAAGTCAATGCTATCATCCCTAAGAAGTGGTACAAAAGCTGGAGGAGACACATCAGAAGAATGAGACTGAAGAGCCAACTACAAATAAGGAACCATCAACTAAAAAATTCATCAGTCACTCAAAACAACCAGCAGATGGATGGTCTCCAGGTATATAATTTATCGATCCAAATGTGAAGCCCTACGTGCCACCACTACCATTTTCAGAGAGACAAATACAGCATCCAGATAAGGAATTTTTTTTAATTTTTTCAAAATTTTAAAGAATTTATATATTAATATTTCCTTTTGTAGATGCTATCACTCAAATGCCTCAGGTATGCCAAGTTTCTCAAAGAAATCTCTAACAAATAAGAAAAAGCTGAAGGAGCATGAGAGAATAAATTTGAATGAAGAATGCTCAGCAATACTTCAAAATAAATTACCATAGAAGCTAAAAGATCCAGGAAAGTTTTACTATCCCTTGCATTATTGGTGATTGTAGTTTTGATAAAGTTTTATGTGATTTAGGAGCAAGTATTAATCTCATGCCTTTTTCTATTTTCAGAAAGCTGGGTCTAGGAGAACCGAAGCCTACCACTATTACTCTTCAATTAGCTGATAGATCCATCAAATATCCAAGAGGTATAGTGGAGGATATCTTGGTAAAGGTAAGCAAGTTTATTTTTTCAATTGATTTTATTATTCTTGATATGGAAGAAGATTATGATGTACCCCTTATCTTAGGCAGACCCTTTTTAGCTACTAAAGGAGCTTTAATAGATGTTCAATAAGAAAAATTAATTCTTAGAATCCAAGATGAACAAGTTACTTTTAATGTTTTCAAAGATACTAAACATCTTGATGATAATCAAACTTATTTTCTAATTGATATTATTGTTAATTAATCATATGAGAATTCTATAGAAAATAGGTTTGAGACTATGAAAGCTAGCAATGTCCAATTGAAAGAGGGCTCGACCAAACATGAAAGTATTCCAATTAAAGTGGCACCGGATTTATTCAATCCAAAACTCAAAGAAAGTCAAGCTGAAGACTATAAATCAGAACTACTAGATAGATTATTTTTTTTTAGTTTTAATCATTTCTTTTACTTTTATTTTTCAGTAATTTGTTGTTGCTCTTTTACTGCTTTGGTGTGTATTTTCAATTTTGCAGAAAAAAATCAATGAGAGCTCAAGAAAAATTTCAAAGCTTTAAAGAACCAGACCGAACCAAATTAGGTGTATTCCTTCCTGTCTTTTATTGCACGCTTTATTTTTCTTTCCCCTTTAAGATAATGTAGAATAAGTTAGGGGGTAAATATATATATATATACACATATATATAATAATAATAATAATAACAATAATAATAATAATGTGTCAAGAAAAAAATCTTGAGCAAGATAGACTAGATAAGTGATAAAAGATAGAAGTATTTGCTAATGAACGTAACGAGTTAAAGAAGTAGATTAGTTGGTCAGACTTTTAGTAGCCTACTTAGGTCATCAAAAGACTATTAGCACTTTTAATTGCACATGCACACTAACAAGGCAAAGTAGGTATTGATTATAAGGCCAATTGAGGATTTAATTATCACTAAAAAATTGGTAATTAATATACATTCTAATCAAAGAAACTTGAATTTAAGGAAAGAGCTACCTACCTAAAAAATAAAGTACAAAAGATAGGGTATATGTGGATTGCCCAAAGCCTAGTAACTGGGTCTCTGCACCTAGGTCAAGTGTGGAAATTAATGTAAAATGGTGGAGGGAAGGCCAGGATGCTCAGCACATCAAAAAAAAAAGGGCAGTGTGAAAGCTACCTTAATTCATGAGTATAAAATTAGAAATATATAAAAAAATGACTAAAATAGGTGATAAGAGAGGATACTTTTATCCTTTAATTTAATACTGAAATGCTAAAATTAGTCATCATGAACATAATTACTGTAGATCTTTGATGTACTCTAAGAATGTTTTTAATTTTATTGACTGAAAAATTTGCTTCTAAAACTCAATGCTTAGTTAGCGGTATTTTCTAAACTTTTTGATCTTTAGTCCTAGATTTTATCTTTTTGATGGATAATCATATTGAAATATGGTATTAAATAAAACATTGCTAAGGGACTAGCAATGACTAAGTTAGGAGGGTGTGATAAGTGGTAAAAATATACTAATAAAAATATTAAATTATAAAATAAATTAATCTATTTTTTTAAAAATTGATATTTTTGTTAATCTTATATAGGAAAAAAGATCATCAATATGAAGATCTTATTTTTTTAGTTCAGATGAAATAAATTTTAAGCAAAACGGACATCAAATAAGCCCAAAAATGAATTTTGAAGGAAATAAAAAAAAAGCTGGTCTGGTTCAAACTGGCTCAGCAGACCGCCTGGCCCGATCATGCTTAGATCGACCGACCCACTGATGCCACGCTTGCGCAGCACTGGCATTAGCATTTTTTGCGGTGCACGGTGGATCGTTATGGAGGGCATTTCGAAGATTTCATAAGGAGAAGAGCGCTCTGATTGGCTGAAGAAAGCGGTGGTCCATGCAACACTGAGCTCATGCATGGTCTACGAGGGCAATCTAGAAATTTTGCCTGATCCAATGGATGCCTTTCACTAGGATTTGATCGAACGACTGATAGTTGTGTGCTGATGAATGGCAGATGCAGCTCTCGATCGAGATCCAATAGTTGAGATTCATCCTGACTTTTAACTAAGAATCTGAAGCTCTTCTGTGCACAATCTGACGGTCGAGATTCAATCTTTAAGGCTGATCCAATGGTCCAAATGAATTTTGACTTGATTTGGAATTTTAAAATGATTTTTGAGTGATTTTTGGACCCTTGGATCGGCATCCAATGGTCAGAATTAATTCAGAGCTCTTTTTGAGTTATTTTGAGAGTTTTAAACCTGATTTTGATGGGATTTCGATGGAAGACCACCCAGATTATTTAAAGGCCTACTGTTGTCGAAGAAAAAAAAGAAGCAGAGGTAGAAAGAAAAAAATAGAGGGTTTTGGGGAGGGAATTTTAAGAGAGAGCTTGGGAACAAGGAATAACAGAGAGTTTTGAGAGAGTTTTGAGAAAAAGAAGAGAAAGGGCTTTTATATTCTTTTCTTCTTCCGATAATCAAGATATCGATCAAGGAGTTTCTTTTCTTCTTCATCAAGTTTTCCACACCAAGAGCAATGGACAACCAATTTCAGCAATTGATAAGTATAATAAATTCATCAATAAAAGTATTAATTTATCAATTAATTAATATTAATTTTTAAGAATTAATAATCAATTTATATATAATTTTTAAAAAAATCATATTTTTATTAATTAAAAAATTAATTTAAAAATAATAAAAAATAATAAAAATTAAAAAAATAAAATTTTATTATCAATAGAAAGAGCTCATTTTTCTGATCACAACGAAATAAATTTCAAGTAAAACGAAGCTAAAATGAAAAAGATATAAATTTTTAAAAATATAAAATAAATAAAAATTAAATAAAAAAAGAAAACGGCTCAGCCGACTCCGCAAGCTGAGCCACCAAGCCAAGCCGAGCCATCAAGCCGACTCAGCCGTTGAAGCCATCAGCCGGTCCACGATCCAGGCATGGACCGCCAGCTCAGCAAATTTCGGCGAATCAGAGATTGCCACGTGGTGGACCTAGACCCCTTAAGGGTCTACAGAAATTTATCGCGGCTCACAAGGGTAATTCAGTCTTTTCGTCCAACAATGGTGGCGCTGATTGGTTGCGGTGTGCGGTGCGGCCGGTCCACACGGTCCATGGGAACAGTTATTGCGCGATCGGACGGATGTGGTTGTTTGCGGTCAGGATCGGACGGCTGTGGTTGCTTCCGAATTTTATTCAGATACAAACATCACGCGGATCACCATCGGACAGCAGCGCTCGATCCAGGCGATGATCCGACGGTCCAGAATGCTGCCGGCAGTGATCAAGACTTCCGAAGCATGATTTGCGGCCAGATTTCCTCGATCAAGCGCGATCCAACGGTCAGAATTTAATCCGATCTGAGCTTATCTGCATCCGATTTTGATGATTTTTGGACCGTTAGATTCCTATTGAACGGCTGGATTTTATCAGATTTATCAGAGTCATATCTGAGCTATTTTGATTCAAATTTCATCCAAATTTGTTTGTATTTTGATGATTACAAAGGCATTAGTCCCATATTGCCTTTAGAAAAAATATCCAGCCCTCCTAGCTCTATAAAAAGAACCCCACGCCATCAAAAATTGATATCTCCGATCAAGGTGAAGCTTTGGTACAGGGCAAAGCCAGGCTATGGGTTAAAGGCTGCTTCGAAGCAACTGGTGCCGAGAAGAAGAGCCGAGCTTCTACACCATCTTTCTGCCAATGCCGATCCAAGATCAGAGATCAGGCTATTTTATTTTTTTATTCTATGTATTTAAATTTTGAAATTTTAATTAATAAAAGTTTTATTTTTGCATTTTAATTTCTTACTTTTAATTTTTATTATAATTTAATTTCTGCATTTTAATTATTATTTTTTATTTTATTGCAAGTAGATGCTAAGATCTAACTAAAAGATCTTAGTACCAAGTTTAAATTTCTGCACCTTTTAATTTTTGCTTTTTATTTTCTGACTTCACTTTTGATCTCGAAACTTTTTTTTTTCTTTTTCTTTTAAAAATCAAAGATTTCAAATCTAAAATACTACCTTCCCTGTGGATTCGACCCGACTCACTACTATCTACGCATTTTCAATGATTTTAAGAAGTCGGATTAAACTGATAAACACGGTATCTTAACGACAGCATCGTGTTCCTATCAAGTTTTTGGCGCCATTGCCAGGGAAGGTTTTTGATTTTTGATTTTGATTTCTTTGATTTATTAAAAATAATTCCGATAAACGCACCAAGTTTTTGGCGCCGTTGTCGGGGAAGGCATGGATATTAAATTTTTGATCTCTTTGATTTTTCTATAAATAAATTATAAATAAAATTTTTATTTTCTTACTAATTTTTTTTATTATTTTGCAGGAAAAGAAAAAAAGAACAAAAAAAATCAGAAGTTTTGCCTGGTGAGATCAATCCTAACCCTAGTTCTCTTTTCATTTTATTTTATTTATTTATTTATTTTATTTTTAAATTAATTTAAAAAATATTCATTCAAACCTAATTAAAAAATCTCATGACAAGATTAGAAATCTTAACTGCTTAGAGCATGCATCATATTAGTTTTATTTTTATCTTTATTTTTATTTTTATTTTTTTTGGTGATTGCTGGAGGTAAGGTAAGCCTTTCATAATTTAATTAGTTGCATGCATCTAGTTTAAATTGCATAAAACCCTTTGATTAAATTTTTTTTTTTTCGTGCATATTCATATTAAATCAAATTAAGGGCACAACCCAATTAAATAAGATAAGGTGGGGATTTGATCACCCTTCCTTAGCCCACAAACAACCAACCAGCATCCTGCATTGACCTAAGCCTTTAATTTTAAAATCAATTAGACATCAACCCTAGGAACTCGAGCTCAATAGGATAAGGAATCCTAAGAGTTGAACCGGGTTAGGATAAGTCAATTTGACTGGTGTCTAGGAAAGTGGTTCAGGGACGATTGGGCCCGAAGGAAGGTGGTTTCTAATTGGTTCCGTTGCTTACCTGGCCAAGCATAATTGGTGTCTAAGGCAAGCAACGGGGGGACTCCCACCGACCTTACACTTACCTGGCTAGTTGATTGGCTAATCCTACACTTGGAGGGCTTGAAGGTGACCTTGGCAGTTAGGAGCTATCTAGATCTAGGATAACCCTTAGTCAGGATTGATTGACCAATTTGATTGCTAACGAATATCAAACCTAATTAAACTTAATTCTTCTCTCTCTTCTTAGTTCTAGGACTCCTTAGGACCTCTTCTTTAGAACTCTTCTTTCTTTCTTTTTCTTACTCCTCTAAAAATAAAATAAAAATAAAATAAAATAAAAATTCAACTAACTAAAAATTAATAATTAAATTAAATTAAAAATAAATTAAAATTAATAAATAAAAATAATTAAAAAAATTAATTTTTAATATAATAAAATAATAATAATAATAATAATAATAAATATTCTAAAAATTTTTTAAACCATACATTAGGGTTACACTAATACATGCATGGTAGGAAATCGCTTTTTCTAATTTAGTTGAACTTAATTGAATGGTTGATTCATATTAAACATAATAATCAAATGGCTAATATAAATCTAATAGTCCAAAAATTAGATAAAGTTGACCTTCTTGATCAGAAAATAGATCAACTCCTAATCTTAGGTCAACAATCTTCTAATTATTAGGAGAATTATTCAATCTGTGCTAGTCCAATCCATCATGTAAGTGAATATCCTATAACTGCACAGTTTCCACATTTTATCCAAGAACAAGTTCAAGCTACTCAAGGATACTCCAAATTGATTAATGATCCATTTTCAAATTCATATAATTCAGATTGGAGTAACTTTAATTTTTCTTGGACATCCCAACAGATCTCAGGCTCAGATCCAAATTTTACTTGAGCAAAATTATCAAAATTATGCCTATAATAATGGTCAGCCTAGTCAGTTTAACCAGCCATCATATTATAATCAGCCTTCATACCCACCTCCTCAACAGACCAATCTAGCTGATGATAGATTTAACCAACTTCAATAATTAATTCTAACTCAATAGCAATCTATCGCCAGACTAGAAGCTCAAATAGGACAATTAGTTGAGTCTAACATAAGGAGAGAACTAGATCAATTACCGAACCTACCAATTTCAAATAACCCACCTAATGACTACCAACCACCTGGATTAAATTATCAATCTAATGTTTCATCTAAGAATCTTCAATTTAAGAATACCAAAGTAATTTTTGAACTTAAAAGCTATAGGATTCTTATGGAACCATACCAAGACCAGGTGAGAGAGGCTAGTACTGATGCTAGCCAAAATAAAAATTTAGAAGAACTGGTTAGTACTGAGACTAACCACATAGAAGAACCCAAGCCAGGAATTAGTACTGATGCTAGTTCCAGTTTAAATGAGATAGAAATAAGGGAAAAGAGAATAGATGATTTACCCGAGACTTATAAACCTAATATCCTATTTCCTTCAACCCTAGAAGCTGGTTCTTCTTATAAAAATCAAAAGGCATGTAATAAAATATCAATGGAGTTGTTTAAGCAGGATCACATTAATTTACCTCCAGAATTAAAACCGCCTTTAGTCACCATTCCAGCACCCATTGAATCAAACTTAACTCCTAAAACTCCATTTATGAGCATTTTAGAAAAACAAATAGGAGAAATTCTTAATAAACATGGGTCTGAGAATGGAATCACAAATTATATCCCTAAAATTAACAAAGATTATATCAATAATGGGATTAAACATCAACTTTCTGAGATTGGCAATCCAAAACCATTGGAATTTGTCAATCCAATATTCGACACAGGATAGTGAGCTACATTGTGTCTGGCTGAAGATGGTAAACTTAGCGCTTGTTAGGAGGCAACCCAATATTTAGTTTTTATCTAATTTATCTTTTTAGTTTATCTCTTTTTAGGATAATTTGAATAAGTTGGAGGGAGAGCTCAAATTTTTAAAGGCATGTGCTGGACCAAAAAAATAAAAAATAAAAAATAAATAAATAAATAAATAAATAAATAAATAAATAATAAAAAAATATATATATATACTGAGTTAGGTGTATTCTTTCATGTTCTTTATTACATCCTTTATTTTTTCTTCTCCATTGAGGACAATGTCAATTAAGTTGGGGGGAGGGAAAAATAAAAATTTTTTAAAATTTTAAGTCCTCGAAAAAGTTAGTATTTAGTATTTAGATACTTGATTACGCTTAAGAATCGAATTAAACTAAGCATTTTAAAAAAAATTGATGCACAGATTAGAGAATCTATGAGATATTGAGGAATCAAGTATTAAGAAAATTCAATAAAGATTTAAGTCCAAAATATAAAATTTTTTTTTAGGAGCATTTCTAATTATTTCTACTAGCATCAAAGAAAAATCTACTTTTTATAGGCTTGTGTAGGGTAACTATACGTTTCTTCATATAAAAATTTATTTTAATAAAATAGTTTCCAAGTACTTCTCACTGAGTAATCGGGTCTCTTTGCCTAAGCAAGCATTGAGTTTCGCGTCAAAAGGTGGGAAGGGCAAAGAAGCTCATTGTAAAGCTAGTCTTAACTCGTAGCCTATTTGATTCGAGCTAGTAAGCCCGAGGGGTATTCTATACCTAGTGCCCTAAAGCCAACTGATTTGGGAGTCATTGGCCCAAGACTCGCTACATGGATCAAATAGAAAGCTTAAGAAGTTAAGACACTCAATAGTGGTACAACGTTAAAAAAAAAAAAAAAAAAAAAAAAAAAAAAAAAAAAAAAATGGTTTTCCACCGAGTAATCGGGTCCCGTTGCCTAAGTAAGCAATGATATTCGCATCAAAAAGTGGGCAATGTGAAAATAAAAATTAATAAATGAAGGATGGAAGTAGCAATACACCTGCCTATATGAAAGTTTGAGACGAATCAGAGATAAAAGTGGAATAATTTAGAAAAAGTTCTGAAAAATTTATTGTTCTTTACTTAATTTTTCTATTGATAAGTATTAATACCCCAATGATATCTCTCATTTAAGCTCTACTGAATATCAATGGCCATTTTGAAAATTGCTTAAGTAAAATTCGAAACTCTAAAGTTAAAAGGTATTTAAAACTAAATTCTTTCTTTACTCGAGGACGAGCAAAGCTTAAGTTGGGGGGTGTGATAAGTATAATAAATTCATCAATAAAAGTATTAATTTATTAATTAATTGATATTAATTTTTAAGAATTAATAATCAATTTATATATAATTTTTAAAAAATTCATATTTTTATTAATTAAAAAATTAATTTAAAAATAATAAAAAATAATAAAAATTAAAAAAATAAAATTTTATTATCAATAGAAAGAGCTCATTTTTTTGATCATAACGAAATAAATTTCAAATAAAACGGAGCTAAAATGAAAAAGATATAAATTTTTAAAAATATAAAATAAATAAAAATTAAATAAAAAAAGAAAAATGGCTCAGCCGACTCCGCAAGCCGAGCCACCAAGCCAAGCCGAGCCATCAAGCCGACTCAGCTGTTGAAGCCATCAGCCGGTCCACGATCCAGGCGTGGACCGCCAGCTCAGCAAATTCCGGCGAATCAGAGATTGCCACGTGGTGAACCTAGACCCCTTAAGGGTCTACAGAAATTTATCGCGGCTCACAAGGGTAATTCAGTCTTTTCGTCCGACAATGGTGGCGCTGATTGGTTGTGGTGTGCGGTGCGGCCGGTCCACGCGGTCCATGGGAACAGTTATTGCGCGATCGGACGGATGTGGTTGTTTGCGGTCAGGATCGGACGGCTGTGGTTGCTTCCGAATTTTATTCAGATACAAACATCACGCGGATCACCATCGGATGGCAGCGCTCGATCCAGGCGATGATCCGACGGTCCAGAACGCTGCCGGCGGTGATCAAGACTCCCGAAGTGCGATTTGCGGCCAGATTTCCTCGATCAAGCGCGATCCAACGGTCAGAATTTAATCTGATCGATCTAAGCTTATCTGCATCCGATTTTGATGATTTTTGGACCATTGGATTCCTATTGAACGGCTGGATTTTATCAAATTTATCAGAGTCATATCTGAGCTATTTTGATTCAAATTTCATCCAAATTTATTTGTATTTTGACGATTACAAAGGCATTAGTCCCATATTGCCTTTAGAAAAAATATCCAGCCCTCCTAGCTCTATAAAAAGGACCCCAAGCCATCAAAAATTGATATCTCCGATCAAGGTGAAGCTTTGGTACAGGGCGAAGCCAGGCTATGGGTTAAAGGCTGCTTCGAAGCAACTGGTGCCGAGAAGAAGAGCCGAGCTTCTACACCATCTTTCTGCCAATGCCGATCCAAGATCAGAGATCAGGCTATTTTATTTTTTTTATTCTATGTATTTAAATTCTAAAATTTTAATTAATAAAAGTATTATTTTTTGCATTTTAATTTCTTGCTTTTAATTTTTATTATAATTTAATTTCTATATTTTTAATTATTATTTTTTATTTTATTGCAAGTAGATGCTAAGATCTAACTAATAGATCTTAGTACCAAGTTTAAATTTCTGCACCTTTTAATTTTTGCTTTTTATTTTCCGACTTCACTTTTGATCTCGAAACTTTTTTTTTTCTTTTTCTTTTAAAAATCAAAGATTTCAAATCTAAAATACTACCTTCCCTGTGGATTCGACCCGACTCACTACTATCTACGCATTTTCAATGATTTTAAGAAGTCGGATTAAACTGATAAACACGGTATCTTAACGACAGCATCGTGTTCCTATCAGCAATCAAACAATCTAATCTCTTTATGCTTTTTATTTTATTTGCTATTTTTGAATTTGTTATCATGAACTAAATTTTTTTTACTAAGGCTAAGGTGTAGCCACTCTTTTGATGCAATATTTAGTATGATTTATTTTTAATTTTAAATTTTATTCATTAGGGGTATATAAATCTGATCTCAATGCTTTTAGATTACTAGCCATTTTCTAATTGATCTGATGAACATAGATGTTACGGACCAAGTACATCTATATTATTGCTTCTTGATTATATACCTTATATTATGAATCAAATTAGAATTCATATGCATGCGAGAATTTTAGTGCGCTTTGGACACAACATATTTTAATTAGAGGATTTCACAAAACTTAATGCATTAATATTTATTTAAATTACACCTGGACCAAAGGATAATTAATAAATATTGATAGTTTTGCTACGCCTGGACCAAAGGGTAGTGAATAAACTAGGAGACTCTACCATCATATGAAATAAAATTAATCTAATAACCTGAATATTGTATTGATTGAGTTGGTGAACTGATTGCCTTAGCAATCCATTGCTCTTAAGTTTAAAATCCTAATAATTGCACTCTCTTTATTTTCTTAAAATTTTTAATTATTTCTTTATTTTATTCTTTAATTTCTTATTCTCATAAATTGATCTTCTAAATAAAGCATAGGAAAGAGTTTTTTAGTATTTATTTTTCAATCCTCTAGGAATGATACTTTACTTATTTACTTTATTACTTGATCGACTGGTGCACTTGCCATAGCTATAGATTAGCATGCATCAATGGCCAATCGAAAAATAGCCCTTCTTGAAATTCTCCATGCTGAACCTCTTTAGCATGGTATCAATATATGTGGACTGGGATAATCCAAGCAACTTATTAGATATATCCCTATAGATCTTCATCCCTAGGATGTAGGATGCTTCTCCCAAGTTCTTCATGGAGAATTACAACGACAGTCAAACTTTTATTCCCTTTAAAGTAGGGTTGTTATTCTTAATCAAAAGAATGTCATCCATACACAGTACAAGAAATACAACTACAGAATCATTAGCCCATTTATGTACGAAGAGTTCTTCTCCATTCTTAATGAAGCCATACGTTCTGATCATCTTATCAAAATGCATGTTCCAACTCCGAGATGCTTGCTTCAATCCATAGATGGATCTCTGAAGCTTGCACACCTTGGACTCATTTGTGGATGTGAAATCCTTAGGTTGTATCATATAAACCTCTTCATCTAGCTCTCTATTTAGAAAAGCTGTCTTCACATTCATTTGCCAGATCTCGTAGTCTAGGTATGTCGCTATCGCAAGCATGATTCGAATGGACTTCAGCATTGCCACGAAAAAAAATGTCTCATCATAGTCAATATTATAATGCTGATGATATTTTTTAGCAACCAGACGGGCTTTATAGATCTCGACCTTTCCATCTGTGCCCCATTTTCTTTTGAAAATCCACTTACATCTAATAGGTTTTACCCCTTCAGGTGGATCAACTAGTGTCCATATACTGTTGACCTTTATGGACTCCATTTCAGACTTTATGACTTCCAACCACTTATCAAAGTCGGTTCTTTGCATGGCATCCATGTAGGTGATCGGATTCTTATCATTCTCATCGAGTTCAATAAGATCACCACCTCGAATCAAGAAAACATAGTATCTATCCGACTGACACAATACTTTACCGAATCTTCTTGATGCCTCTTTAATAGGCTCTGAGTTTGATCTTATCAAATCTAGTTCTGCAAGTTCACTAGAATGTGTTGGTTCTTCCACCTATCAAACTTCACTAAGCTCAATATTAGAGGCAACTGTTCCTTCCATAAGAAACTTCTTTTCCAAAAAGATTGCCTTATTGCTGACGAACACCTTTTGTTCTTCAGCAAAGTAGAAGTAATAACCCCTAATTTTCTTAGGGTACCCTATAAATAAGCATTTATTGGACGTAGGTCCAAGCTTTTCTAGTTGCAAACATTTTACATAAGCCAGACATTCCCAGACCTTAAGGTAAGAGAGTATCGATCTACGCCCAATCCATATCTCATATGGAGTCTTTGCGATTGACTTGCTTGGAATATTATTCAAAATAAAATAAGAAATCTTGAGTGCATACCCCCAGAATAAAATTGGTAGACTTGCAAACCCCATCATGGACCAAACCATGTCCAACAGGGTTCGATTTCTCCTTTCAGATACACCATTATGCTATGGTATTTCAGAAGGGGTCTATTATGAGAGAATTCCATTCTCTCCTAGATATGTCAAAAATTTATTGAAAAGGTATTCACCTTCTCGATCAGATCGAAGAGTTTTAATACTCTTTCCAAGTTATTTTTCTACCTCATTTCGATATCATTTGAACATTTTAAATCCATCGGATTTACTCTTCATAAGATAGATGTACCCATAACTAGATAGGTCGTTAGTAAATATAATGAAGTAGTAAAACCCACCTCTAGCACATATGTTCATAGATCCACATATATTAGTATGTACTAGATCTAGAAGCTTAGTGGCTCGTTCATCCTTTTCAGTAAAAGATGATTTGGTCATCTTACCAAGAAGATAGGACTCATAGATATTCAATGATTCACAGTCATGGATGTCAAGGATATGCTCCTTGACTAATCTATTGATCTTATTCTTATTTACATGACCTAATCGATAATGCCAAAGATAGGCATCGAAGACATGATCTAGTTTTGGATGTTTATTTGACGTGTACATTACACTAATAGATTTTGATAAAATATAAATGCCATTTTTTAATTATCCTTGCATTACTGTAATACCATTCATAATGATATCACCATAATTTTTTTTATTGATAAATAATAACCATCCTAGGCCAAAAGCATAATAGATATTATATTCATCATAAAAGATGGATAATAGTGATAGTCACTTAAAATAATATTATTATTTTAAAAAAATAGCTCAAGAGTTTTCAATGCTAGGACTGAAACTTTACTTCCATCTCCAATATTAATGAATCTATCACCATTCTTAAACTTTCTATCAATTTAAAGTCCATACAATGACTTGCATATATGAATTGGACTCTCAATATCTAATACCCAAGTAGATGTATCACATACAGAAAAATTGTAAGGTGCTATCATATAACAACCTTGACCAACAACTACTTACTGATTTCTCCTGTTCAATCTATTCGGATCAAGAGGATAATTTTTGTTCAGGTCTGTCTAATTAGGGTCAATACTAAACTCCTTGTTCTTAGGTTCTAAATGCTTACCACTGTCCAACAGTGAATGGAGCGAACTTATACTAGCCATTCTATTTATCTAAAAGAAAAATATGAAATCTAATTAGCACTTGAATAAATTAATCCTAAAAACTTAGACTTTAGTCTAAAGGTTCTTCCACTATTTTTAACGAATTGGTAGCTTCTATCTCCAATTTAAAAAATCATACTAACTCCTTAGTGGATATTAGAACTCACATAGACTATAAATGGGCCCAAGAAAAGCTCTAGCTAACCTACGTTCATCTATAGGTAGGTTCATAATCAATTATTTCTTCAAACAATTCTCAGTAATTAGGTTTTGCCCCAAAAGCCAATTTAGTAGGTTATGGCCTCCACTAAAAATGTCTGGTTAGGTCCAAATATTAACATGATTGACTTTGGTTAATCAAACCAATGATAACTAGGCTCGAAAAAAGCTCTGGCTAACCTGATCACCATTAAGAGAGTGCGACCTAATCATCATATGATGGATAGTAATTTCAATATCTAGATGAACACCAGGTGTAAGGCACCTCCAATGTCCATCCAGAAAATTGGACTCATTACTATTCATCTTAATGGAAGGCTATGACTCGATTTTTCCCATAACTTAGTCATTTTAAGGACCTAATAATTTAGAAGATTTAGCTTACTTATGATTTAAGGATAGAAAGGACATGGACCAATTTTTTCCACTGACTTCACCAAATCAAATCCTTCCACTGACTTCACGAAGTCAATAGATTAGGATTAGGATCAATTCAGATCCATGGGCACCTAATTCAATCTTATTGATTGAAATCAATCAAACCGATTTCTAGTGACATGGCTCGTCTCAAATTACTAAGTGATCTAATCAAATCCTAATCAACCATGTCGGCCAGGTAAGTGAGATCAGTGGAAAGATATGCCATTAACTCATTAAAGATCAAATCAGTGTGAGTAGCTCCCAATTAAAAACAACTTGTCAAGACTACCAAACTTATCTTAAACATTAATTAGTTAATTTGGTTTAATCTAATCAACCTAGTAATTTTGGGCTTAACTACATAGCCATGAATCAAGTCCATCTTGGTGTAGTTAAAGATATGGACTTGTCCAACTATAACTATTGAAGTTGAAGCTAGAGTATCCTTGACCAAATCTAATTCAACACTTGTTTAGATTTGATCAATTATTCTAGATTAATCCATTCTTTAACTAACCTTAGGTCTAATCCAACTAATAGACCTAATTAATCTAACCCTTTAACCCACAGTCTTATGACTATATCTTAGAATCTTTAATTCATAATTCTAGATTCTATAAATAATACTTAATATTTTTAATTAAGTTTTGAGCTGATGGGTTGGGGTTAGATATTTTAAAAATAATTTTTAAATTTTGAAAGGTTTTATTTTCTATTTTTCAAATGGGTCGACTCATTTCAGAAATGGGTCGGCTCATTCCTCTAATAGCAACCTATTGCTAGTTTTAAACAAAAAATCAAGCATAATAAAAATTAAACCATGAATTATATTTTATATCTAATCTAAACATATTCATATTTAACTTTTTAATTAAAATAATTTTAATCATAAAAATTCTTTTACTATTCATCTTATTGAATGAGTTCACGGTGGCACCCCTACCGCCATAAGGGATCCCCACTGAATGGAAGGAGATGGCCTTTAAACCATACTTATCCCTTATGATCAGATGGCTTTATGGCTCATTCATTCTCAATTACTGAGTTATATAGATCTAACATATCATATATGAAAGCATTTAAATTTTCTAATTGACATATTAGAACATGTCAAGCAATCCTTGCTCTGATACCATTGCAGGAAATCAAGCAGGATTTTAGGCATGCTTTTCAAATTATTTTTTGAATTAATATAGTGAAAGCTAAAATTAATCTAATATTAATTCTACAGTATCGATTGATTTAATCAATTATCCTACTCAGAATCTAGACATGCTAATATGTAATTTAAAATTTAAATGCGACGATCAGTAAATCACATTTGCTGATCGATACGAGTTCAGAACTCAATACCTTTATGTGGGTAGATGATCTTCATGATTTAAATCTATCAAAAGAAGCTATGTATTGTACTATAGTTGCACACTTATCCGGTCTCTATGGTTGGTCCACACGAAGTTTTTGAACTCGACCAGCTCCACCAGAGTGCTAGCTCCTCACCTGGGGCCTTCGATGGCTAATCATGATCGATCCAATTGATCATCTTCTTTCAGACTTTTTAAATACTCTAGAAAATTAAAATGTGTGCTTTAGAGGATGATGAAATAGTGTTTCAAATTTGATGGCGATCCGATACTCACAGCACTCGATCTCTCCACCCGAACCTAAAGACCTAGTTTTAGGGTTTCACTCACCCAAAAAAAACTTGACAAGCTGGAATCCCTCTTACGCCATCTATCAATTGAGTTTCTCCATGAAACAAATTTTCATGGATTGTAGACTCTCTAATCTACCATACACCCTTCTCATAATATTTATCAGATGGGTGATAAAAGAAGGAAAAAATGAATGGCATAAGAGAAGAGTAATGGGCATAGAGAACAACTTTCTCCCTCTCTAGACTTTTCTCACCCCAAGGATGTGTGCCCTTCTTTGACTTTTCTTTCTCAGAACACCCCTCACATTCCCACTCTCTTCTCAGTGCATGCCCAAGAAAATCCAGCTTTAATTGGCATGAGATAGATGGGAGGAACACATGGGAAGGATAAGGGTTGGAGGTTGAACTTGTTTCAACCTCTCAACCAATTTCAAATTCAAAAACCTTCTCATCCTTATCCAATGCCCATCTCAAGTGGGTAATGCACAAAAGGACTATCCTTCTACATGCCCACACTAAAAAGCACATCTAAATATGTGACAAAACCAAAAAGGGGTGTGGAGAGGTGAA
The DNA here is from genome assembly GCA_006176705.1 of Cocos nucifera. NCBI lineage: Eukaryota > Viridiplantae > Streptophyta > Magnoliopsida > Arecales > Arecaceae > Cocos > Cocos nucifera. Next base: position 216,813 of record QRFJ01000493.1, read on the forward strand.
TGGATAAGGATGGGGAGTTAGGGAGTTAGCCAATAGTTTTGAATTCAAAATTCAAAACCAACTTCAACTTGATCCAACTCTTAAACCAGGACAAAGGCAAAAGAAAAGAGGGGCGCACATCCATTTCTACATGAGAAAAACTTATGTAAATTCTAGATGGGGCATGGGTCAAGGTGGAAAAGTCAAATATGGTGGGTGCTAGGGAGAGTTTGAATTCAAATCTCATTTAACTTGGTCCAAATTGGTTTTAACCAAATCAATTAATTTAAATCAATTAGATCAGGTTAAATCCAACCAAATTAGGCTTAACCCAATCTAATAAAATCCTAATCAAACAAAAAATTAATTAGATCTAGCTCCTGATCAAATCAGGGTCAAATCTCTCATAATGATTAAATCATCTCATGACTAGATCGAGTCTAACCCAGTCGAATCAAATTCAATCAAACTTGATCGAATCCTCATCACTCAATCAAATTAAGCTAATCAATAATTAAATTACTAATTAATCCTTCAAAAATATAAAATCCTAATTTGGTGGGTGTCTAGGCAATAGTATCCCATCAATTTGAAACTTCTGAAGAGTCCCAAACCAGTGGGACTCTTAAATCTAGTGTCCCAAATGAATGAAACTCACAATCATAGAGTTTCAAACTAGTAGAACTCTTGATCAGAGAGTTCCAAAGAAGTAGAACTCCGAGTCCCAGTCCAGTGGTACCCAAAAAGATAGAGTCCCAATCGAGTGGGACTTCTGATCATAAAGTCTCAGTCCAGTGGGATTCTTGACCATAGAGTCCCAAACCATTAGGACACTTGATTAGCCATCAGATTAGGTAGAAACTTCTATTATGTGTGATCTCATAGGTTTGAATCCTAAGCTGATAGCATAGAAACCAATTTTCTATACTAATTGATGTAACCATCTAGTAATGGTACCCGATGTTCGGATAGATCGAAAAGTCGTAATACAACAATAACGAACCTACGGCATATGGTTACTGTATAATTCATTCCCTTGACCTCAATACTCAAAAGATGATGTAGGATTTACTACCTATCCTAAAATTCATCTATAGTGTATTTCAAAATTCACTGTCTATCATATGGACCACCCCGATTGAGGGTTTGCTAAATTAAAATACAGTGATGCACTTGCTCCAATACTTGGAGGGTTCAATACCATCTTGACTCATGCATCGATTTCATAAGTACTTGACTGCACCTAGTAGCCTTTCATTACTGAATTAGAAATTCAAGTACTTCGGTGTCTAAGCGTAGTGAGTTGCTTGCAAGTCACCATGGTGATCTCAAATCTAAGGGATACTTATTTCCATATCTTTTGCAAGCAACTTTTGATAGTAGAGAGCTCCACAGTTGGATCACATCAGTGAAATATACCCCTACACTTTACCCGCATGCTATAATAGTATCTCCATACTTCTTGGTTAAGAGGACAACCAACACTTATGGCACATAGTGACCTACACTTGATATATTGTCGTCCTAGGTAACAATGAATTATTTGGTCATGAACTGATTTTAAGGACTAAATGATAAATCCTTCTTTGTCGAGTCTAAATAGTCCAAAGAACTTCATCGCATGAGAGTTCATTACAGAAAGATGCACAGGAGTAATGAAATACCAAAATAATAATTTTATTTATTAATAATTCAAGCATATTATATTTAGCTAAACCATCTATAATCTAGATGATTGGCTTTAGGATACATTTTTCAACAACTCCCACTTAGACTAAAGCCACTCAGAACTATATCAAATATCCATCTTCCATTTGTGATTGTCGAACTCTTTGATTCTGAGAGCCTTAGTAAAGAGGTCAGCCACGTTCTCTTTTCCATCGATCTTTGAAGCTTGCACATCTTAGACTCATCTATGAACGTAAAATCTTTAGGTTATATCATATACACCTCTTCAGTCAGCTCTCCATTTAGGAAAGCTGTTTTCACATCTATTTGCCAGATTTCATAATCCAGATGTACAGCTATCGCAAGCATGATCTAAATGGACTTGAGTATTGCCACAAAAAAAATATCTCATTATAGTCAATACCATAATGTTGATGATACCTCTTGACAACCAAATAAGCTTTATAGATCTCCACCTTTTTGTCAGCACTCCTTTTTCTTTTGAAGACCCACTTACATCCTATGGGTTTTATCCCTTCAGATGGATCAACCAATGTCCATACATTGTTGACCTTCATGGACTCCATTTTGGATCTCATGGCCTCAAGCCATTTTTTAGAGTAGGATCTTTGCATTGCATCTATGTTGGTGATTGGATCCTCATCGTTCTCATCAAGTTCGATAGGATTACCATCTCGAACTAAGAAACCATAGTATCTATCTGGCTGATGTGGTACTCTACTAGATCGCCTTAAGGGTGTAGATTTAGTAGGCTCCGAGTCTAATCGAATCAAATTTGATTTAGGTTTAGCTACTTGTGTCGGTTCTTCCATCTATCAAACTTTCTTAAGCTCGACCTTAGAGGCATTAGCCCCTTCACCAAGGAACTCCTTTTCTAAAAAGACTTCCTTAAGGCTAACAAACACTTTTTGCTCATCAGTAAGGTAAAAGTAATATCCTTTGGTTTCTTTTGGATACCTTATAAAGCTACACTTGTCAGACCTAGGTCCAAGCTTGTCCGTTACTAAACATTTGACATAAGCCAGACACTCCCAAATCCTAAGGTGCGAGAGTACTAGCTTATGCCTTGTCCATATCTCATATGGCATTTTAGAAATAGACTTACTCAACATTCTATTCAGAGTATAACAAGTTGACTCGAGCGCATATCCCCACAAAGAGATAGGCAGACTAGCAAACCCCATCATTGATTGAACCATGTCTAATAAGATTCGATTTCTCCTTTTGGACACATCATTATGCTGTGGTATTCCAGAAGGAGTTCATTGGGAGAGAATTCTATTCTCCTCAAGATATGTCAGAAATTCACTAAAAAGGTACTCACCCTCTCGGTTAGACTGAAGAGTTTTAATACTCTTCCCAATTTGCTTTTCTATCTCATTACGGAATAGTTTGAATATTTCAAACGACTTCGACTTATACTTCATTAAATAGATATATCCATACCTTGATAGATCGTTTATGAAAGTTATGAAGTAAAAATATCCATCTCTAGTGTTTGTGCTCATGGGTCTACATACATCAGTATGTACTAGACCCAAGAGTCCATTGGCTTGTTCATCCTTTTCAATAAAAGATGATTTGATCATTTTTTCAAGGAGACAAGACTCACTGGTTGGTAGTGATTCACAATCACTGACCTCAAGAATTTCTTCTTGAGCCAACCAGTTTATTCTATTCTTGTTGTTGTGACCTAGCCTATAATGCCGAAGGTAGACATTTGATACTTCATCTATTCTAAGATATTTTTGGAGGTTTGGACTACGTTAACAAGCTGTGATAATAGATAAATTTTGTTATTCAATTGTCCAACACAAATTGTAACACCATTCAAATTGATATCATAAAAATTTGCTTTTATTAAAAATTGATAACTGTTCTTGGCCAAAAGGCCTACAGAAATTACATTCAATAAAAAACTTGGACAAAAATGACAATCACTAAGAATAACTCTATGAGAATTGATTATAGGATTCATGATTCCTAAAGCTAGAACTAAAACTTGTCTTCCATCTTCAACATTCATGAATCTCTCACCTTCATCAAATCTCCTATTGACCTATAAACCCTGCATTGAATTATAAATATGATAAGGGCTTTCGATATCTAATATCCAGACAGTAGTATCATAAATTAAGAAGTTGCAAGGTGTTATCATATAATTACTTTGAGCAGCAACTACTTAAATCCTCCTCGGCTTGTTCGGGTTCAGGATGGCAATGTGCTGAGGATAGTTCCTCTTTCAATTCTCTTACTTCTTACAAATGAAGCACTTTGTGTGACTCTGGTCAGGCTTGTGCTTCTTGGTCTAACCCTGTGTAGACATCCTAGCATGTAGCTGCATCTTCTTATTATTCTTCTTTCCTTTCTTAAAGGGTCGACTAGAAGAAGACCCACCCATAACATTCACAGACCCCTTTTGGAGCTAATAATCCTTCTCAAAGTTTTGCAGAAACCCCAATAACCCATGGTAGTTCACTACAGGCTTTGTCATTCTGAAATAAGCAAGAAAAGAGAGGATGGACTTGGGCAATGAATTTAAGATCGCATCCTTGCCGAGTTGCTCATGTAGAAAAAAACCCAACTTACTTGAGCATTTAATCATCTCGGTCATGTATAATACATGATCCATGACTGACGCCCCGTCCCTCATATGAGCATTGAAAATGGCACAACTAGTCTTATGCCTTTTAATGTTGTTAGGCATACCAAAGGAGTCATTCAACATTTGAAGCATCTCCTCGGGCTGGGTATTTTTGAACCTACGACTGAACTTATCATTCATTACCACCAGCACAATGCACCGAACGGTGGTGCGGTCATTAAGTCACTTTTGGTAAGTATCTCTCACCGCCTTAATAGCATTTGGGGCTAGCTCTTCAGGTACCAGATCAGTCAATACATATAAGATCCGTTCATGCTCCAGGGTGATCTTCATCTTTTGATACCAACTATCAAAGTTGGGTCCCATGAGTTTGTCATTATCCAATAATGATCGGAATGACAAGGCAGTGGCCATGTCTGCACAAAAGAAAAACCATAGACCTAATTAGTATATGAATTATTTACTCTAAAAACTTGGACTTTAGTCTAAAGGTTCTCCCACCATTTTGTTTGAATTGATAGTTTCTACCTCCAATTTGAGGAATTACACCTAATTCCTTAGTGGGTACTAGAATCCACATAGACTACACATGAGCCCAACTTTGGTTGGTCAACTCGTGTGTACCTATGGGTAGGTTTATAACCAATTGTTTCACCAGATAACTTCTAGTAATTTAATTTTTGTCCCAAAATTCTAATCAAAAGGCTTTGGCCTCTACTGAAAAGATTCAGTTAGGTCCAACCATTAACAGGATCATATTTGGTGCATTAGATTAACAAATGATTAGGCCCGACTTTGGCCAACCAACCTGACCACCATTAGATAGACATGACCAAATTATTATATTATGAATGATAATTTCATTAGTCAATAAGCACCAGGTCTTTGGACCTCCAATGATTATTAAACCAATAGATCAATTATCACTCAACTTAATGGGAGGCTATGACTCCATTATCATCATAACTTTATTATTTTAAGGATTTAATAATTTTAGAGAATTTTATTAATCAATTTTAAGAAAAATTGATAAGCCAATTTGGATCCTCCCACTAACTTCATAAAGTTAGATCAATAAGGATCTAATTCAAGCCGAGATTAGGAGCACCTAAATTAGTCAAACTAATTTATCTAACTAACATGAGTGAGCCCAAATGATCAAGTGGTCTAATCAAAACCTAATTTACCAGGATGGCTAGGTAAGTGAGATCATTGGAAGGGATATGCCATTAACTCATCAAAGATTGAATCAGTGCGAGTAGCTCCTAATTAAAAAGTACTGGTCTAAGCTGCCAGACATACCTTAGACACCATCTGATTCATTAGTTTCAATTTTACCAACCAAGCAATATTAGGTTCGACCGCACAGCCATAAATCAAGTCCATTTGGTCCTCGTTAAAGACATGGGCTTGACCAACTACTGTTAGATATATGTGCCCTAGAAGCCAGAATTGGCTGACATTTGTAATACACTTCTAAGGGCAAAATTATAATTTTGACTAAAATCAACAAAATGGATTATTTTCAATCACATATGTGTATTTAGTGTCTGTGATACATCCTTTGAGTTAATGATAATGATAATTCATATTTTCAAGAGTTAAAAATTTAAGACATGAATAATCATTATTAACTCATAAAATGCTCCCGACCATAGCATCATCACGAGGATGATGATTGATCCAGAAGGTTGGTGTATAATCACTTCTCTTTAGTAGATGAGTTTTGAGTCCACGGTGTGGAGACACTAGAGCGAGAGTACAAGTACTCGTTAGAGAATAAGGGCACTGAGCATGACCACCTCGAGTAGTCATTAGGAAGTCTACCTTCTCATCAATGACTGACTCGATGCTGCAGTGGTGTATCTGATTCTTTGACCTAAGGTGCATCGATAGTTCACCTTGAGGGTGTTATAGTTTGACTACACCATTACTCGATCTCCTAGCCATACGGAACCCTGAGGTGTATGTTGGCTATAGCATGTTCATTGTAGGAACTAGATTGCATCAAGATGGAATCTATCTACCTCAGTGGTAGAGGAGCAGCCCTATGATGGTCATGAGAATCAAGTCTAGAAGCCCATGGCCATGGCAGAGTGAAATAATAGAAAGAGTTTCTATTTAGGTTTTCACATCGGACTTGAATCGAATGATTACATCATATGACAGAGACTAGGGTTTGACGAGTTCACCTTAACCCTAATCTGATTGGAGCTCAAGATAGAAGAACTTAATCACACAGGTAGCTGCACCAAGAGGTTCACATTCAGCTCTGATGGGTTGCCACCATATACTGCTAGGTGTCATTGGTGGATTTTGGGAGTAATTAGAATGATTTAGATGATCGATCATTCTAGCTGTTCGAATCAGAAGAGTTCTGATCCATTGAAAGGAGTTTCGATGATGTCGATGATAGAGGTCATGACATATCCCATTACTATATAGAATTGAACCTAATTGGGTCACATGAACAAGGGTTTAAATTTGGTGATCATCAATTGAACTGATCCAGTTCAATTGATCTGAATGAGATTCAATTAGGTTCAAGAAAATCGTGCTAGCAGTCGATTGAACCTAACGTTCTTCTTTTACTATCATAAATAGTTATCCTGACTGAGCCAAAGGAGTTTATGCTCGATCAGAGGCCTTCACTTGGTCTGACTGGAGCTTGTCCAGGTCAAAAAAGGATTGTTTTATTTTGTAAGACAATACCTATCATTTTTGGTCACCTGCCATTTCTCATCCTTTGACTTTGGTCAAAAGTTAACCTTTGACTGATCAAATATTGACCATTGATACTTTGACTTCTGTCTATGTGTCAAGCACCTATTGGAGAGCTGGTGGGGCTTGTCCCCTTGTCAGAATCTAGCAAGGAGGAGGGCGTATGCCACCCTTGGTGTGTGCCCAAGCTGGAGGCACCCAGGAGTCCCTGTTGGACAGGGACTCCATCTTCTTATTGGATTCTGATTAGACTCCTCCTAAGAACCAACTTTGACTGGTCTTAGGCACCATCTAAGGTGAAATCCAAGGGACTCTATTCCCACCAATCAGATTTAGATCTGATTTCACAAAGGGTTGTGATTGGTTGGGAAGAAGAGGAGTTGGATCACGCATAGTCTATAAATAAGACCCTGCACCCAACTTAAAAAGCATTGAAAAATTCCCACACCCCAAGGCTGCCTCTCCTCTCCTCCTCCATGCCAAGTCCAACTTCTCCCTCTCCTCTCCACATCCAAAGTAGTTTGGGATCTTAGTTGGTGCAATCTAGATGAGAGAAAGGCGATAGAAAGCTAGAAGACTGCGCTGCTGCAAAGGACAATTGCTGATCTTTGAAAGGTGTTTTGAAGATCCTCCAGATTAGATTCAGATCTGATTTTTGGAGACATGATAGAAAAGAAGAGGATCTCCAAATTCAGCTCAAGTGGATATCGGTAGAGGCCAAGCATTTGCGTGGCTAGATCCAGAACCTTCCACTGCTTACAGGATTATCAATGAATAATAGGATTACCCTACATCAAGATAAATTAAATTTGATTTAATTTATCTAAATTTATTTTAATTATTAAAATAATAAAGATCAAATCTAAAATATCTCAAATCTGATTTAGATCAAAGAAAAAAAATTTTAAAATATATCTCTTGATCCGATCAGATTTGAACGAACCTGATCCGGGAAATCAGAATTTTCCCTTCAACTGATATTAGAGCCAAGGTTCTAAAGTGTTTAGATCTAATTTTAATTTTATTTTAATTAAAATATAAGTGATCTCATATGTCACATGAGATGTGATCAGATCTGAAATTAGAAAAAATTAAAATTAAATGATTTGGATCTAAGATTAGAAAATATGCATGACTAGTTCTAAAATAGAATAGTTCTATACAATAGTCTTGCATGTTTATAATTTAATTTGATTAAATCATATTTTAGATCTATTTATTTATTATTTTTTAATATTATAATTATTATAATAATATATAAAAAATAGTAAATAAAAATTATTTAATTTTAAACATCATATGAGATATGATTGATGCATGTCTAGACTAGTTGTAGAATAGTTCTACATAGTTATCTAGATTAGAGTTTATTTTGATAAGATCAATTTAAATATAATTTTTTAGATTATTATGAAGATAATTTAGATCTGAAAATATGCATGATTCGATACATGAGATGTATGCAAAATATGCCATGATTAGATCTAATTTGTATATGAGATATATGATATAGATCTAAAACTATTTTGTAGTATTACATGTTTCTGATTAAGACGTTCCTCTTAGCCGTCCGGTCATAAGAATGAAGAAGGGTTTAAAGGCCCTCTCCTTCCATTCGATGGGGTGTTCTTATGACGTGTAGGGGTGCTGCACGTTCGTCCTTAATCAGAAACCCAAAACTTACTTTCTGCAAAACCCTAGATCCTGAAATCCTAGGATTTATTATGCATATTTTATTTATGAACCCTACTTAATTAAAAATTAAGATTATAAAATATTAATTAGGTCTAAAATTGAGAATTTTAGATCTAAGACATATTCATAATACTGGGTTCGGGCTTGGGTAGCTCAATTAGGTCTAAGCGGTTGATCAAACTGAATCAAGAGTTGGTTAGATGGGATCAACAATGCTTAAATTGACCAGCCTAATAGGATTAAGTCTGGGTCAAGATTGAGTCACGATCAAGCAAGACCTAATTAGGCTCAAAGGTTAGAGTCTAGATTGTAGGCTAACCCAATTGGTTCTGACTCAATAATTTGGTGTCTAAGGTAAGTTTGGCACATACGACCGATTGATTTTTAATTGGGAGCTACTCGATCTGAATGCATTCTTGTACAAGTTAATGGCATATCCCTTCCACCGATCTCACTTACCTAGGCCATATCTATTGACTCAGTTCTGATTTGAGGTGGTCAATAATCCGAGCTAACCCATGCCACTAGGTTAGTCATAATTGTTATGACTATGATAAGTCTAGTTTAATGAGACCTGAATCAATTCTCCCTAAGAAAAGATTAAGTCTGAGGTCTTCCACCATTGTAGATGTGCGGGCCCTTCCCGAGGGTTGATTGTTCTCGGCTGGATACAGTGGCTCAGTTGCACCGAAAAGATGCAACCATGTCTATTAGGCATTGGATGCTATGGGCTGGAGGATGAGTTGGGCTCAATATTCTAGGATACGGTGAGAGACTCAATTAGAAATCCAGTCTGTGCAAATGGTGGGTCTGACTTAACTAAGAAGTGGATCAATATTTCAGGATACGGTGAGATTCATGAATTAGAGACCAAGTTTGGGTGCACCATGATTAGAGAATCATTGAACAAGAGTTGTTCACTCATTGGCTAACCCATCACCAATAACTGTTAGGTGAGGTGATGAGTCAGTTGGTGAGACCGCACCACCCACTAGAAATCATTAATCATGGAGATTTTCGCATCTCTACAAAGGAAGTGTAGGGATCCGAGAAAATAGTGGGAGCTAATTTGTTTAAAAATAAAATTCCTAAACAAATTGGTCAAGTCATAATTACATTATCTAACTTAGAATCTTTGACTCTCTATAGAAAAATGTCTGCATCCAATCCCATTAGCACGTATCCTAGACACACATAGACTGATCGGACCCAATTATAAAGATTGGCTCAGGAACTACAAAATCATTTTGGATTCCAAGAAGTTAACACATGTATTGGACCAGGACCCTCCCACCTTACCAGCCCGTCCATCCACTGAATAGAGAGCATCTCTAGGAAAAATGGATAGATGAAGATAATAAGGTCCAGATATTACATGTTGGGCTCGATGTCTGATGAGCTCCAGCACCAACATGAAGATATCGGGACTGCTCGCCAAATGTTGGCTCACCTGTAGGAGATGTTTGGTGAACAGAGTCGTGCAGCCAAGTATCAAGTCATGAAACAACTTTTTAAGGCTAAGATGCATGATGGGCAGTCAGTCCAAGATCACTGTCTGATGATGATCAAGGACTTGGAAGAGCTTGAGAAGCTCGGTGTGAAGTTAGACTTGGATCTGCAGAATGATATTATTCTGCAATCCTTGACTGATGCATATGGGCAATTCATCATGAATTACCACATGCATAAACTTCAAAATTCCTTGATCCGAATTAATGAATATGCTGGTCACCGCTGAGCTTTCTATGAAAGATTCTAAAGGCTCAGTTCTTGCTATGAAACGGACTTCTTCCAAAAGAAAGTCTTATGGAAAGAAAAAGAAGTCTACGAAAAAGCAAAAGATGGAAGGAGCAAAGAAGAAGAAGGTAGAGCCGAAGAAGAAGGCCGATGTCAAAGAAAAATATTTTCATTGCAACAGCGATGGCCACTGGAAGCGAAACTGCCCTACTTACCTGGCCACCCTGAAGAACAAGAAGGAAGGTCCTTCTGGAGGTATGCTCGTTATTGAGTCTAACCTTACGATTTCTTCTACATCCAGTTGGGTGCTTGACTCTGGTTCTAGTGCTCATCTGTGCACTTCCATGCAGGGTCTTGAGGATAGCAGGAGGCTGAGGGATGGAGACATGATCCTACGCATCGAAAATGGAGCAAGAGTTGCTGTAGTGGCAGTGCGAATATACCCTCTTCAATTACCATCTGGTTTAGACTTAGTTTTGAAAGATTATTATTATGTGCCTGCAGCTAGCAGGAATTTGATTTCTATTTCATGCTTAGCACTAAAAGGCTATGTGATTACCTTCTTTAAGGACCATTGTAATATTCTTTATGAAAAAAATAAAATTGCAAATGGTTTTCTTATTAACAATCTTTATCAGATACATATTGATGTATCTATTCTAACTATCAAGCGAAACGTGAATGCCAAATGACCTAGGGATAGCCTAAATGATAGGTATCTATGGCCCCTGAGATTAGGTCATAAAGCAGAAGATAGGATCAACAAATTGGAAAAAATGGGCTATTGTGTCCATTGACTTTTGAGTCATATCCAACTTGTGAATCTTGTCTTCAAGGCAAAATGACGTTGAACATGGGGAAAAGGCCATAGATCTCCTTGCCCTAGTACATACTGATGTGTGCGGCCCATTTGATGTGCTGGCTAGAGATAATTTTGTCTACTTTATTACCTTTGCTGATGATTTATCTAGGTATGTATATGTGTATCTTATGAGATACAAGTCTGAAGCTTTTGAAAAGTTCAAAGAATTAAGACATGAAGTAGAAAAATAAACTAAAAAACCCATTAAGTTCTTTGATCAGATCAAGGAGGTGAATACCTTAGCCGAGAATTCCTAGACTATCTCAAGGAAAATGGCATAGTCTCTCAATGGACTCTATCAGGAACACCTCAACTCAACGGAGTTTCAAAACAGAGAAATCGGACTCTATTGGATATGGTCCGATCCATGATGAGCTTCACAAACCTTCCTAATTTTCTTTGGGGACACTCATTGTTAACTTCAATTTATCTACTGAATAGGGTTCCCTCTAAAACCGTTCCTACCACACCATATGAGATATGGCATGGTAAGAAACCAAGTCTGAGTCATTTCAGAATTTGGGGTTGTCCGACTCATGTTAAAAGACAACAAGCAGATAAGTTAGAGTTTAGGTCCTTTAGAGCTCGATTCATAGGATATCCTAAAGAGTCATTAGGATACTATTTCTACATTCATAGGATATCCTAAAGTTTGCCATTTCTCTATACTACGACAACAATGACGCCATAGCCCTTATTAAGGAGCTGAGGTCTCACCAAAAATTTAAGCACATTGAGCAGCAATACCACCTCATCCACGATTACCTCAAGAAGGGTTACGTCAAAGTCAAGAGAGTCAACTCCGCAGATAATGTGGCAGACCTGCTTACAAAGCCGTTGGACCAACAGAAGATCGAAGCCCACCTTGAGAAGATGGGACTTAGACTTGTAGCTAATTGGCTTTAGGACAAGTGGGAGATTGTTAGATATATGTGCCCTAGAAGCCAAAATTGGCTGACACTTGTAATACACTTCTAAGGGCAAAATTATAATTTTGACTAAAATCAATAAAATGAGTTATTTTCTATCACATATGTGTATTTAGTGTCTGTGATACATCCTTTGAGTTAATGGTAATGATAATTCATATTTTCAAGAGTTGAAAATTTAAGACATGAATAATCATTATTAACTCATAAAATGCTCTCGACCATAGGATCATCATGAGGATTGATTGATTTGGAAGGTTGGTGTACAATCGCTTTTTTTAGTAGATGAGTCTTGAGTCTATGGTATGGAGACATCAGAGTGAAAGTACAGGTACTCGTTAGAGAATGAGGGCACTGAGCGTGACCATCTTGAGTAGTCATTAAGAAGTCTACCTTCTCATCAATGACTGACTCGATGCTGTAGTGGTGTATCTAGTTCTTTGACCTGAGGTGCATCGGCAATTCACCTTGAGGGTGTTATAGTTTGACTACATCATTACTCAGTCTCCTAGCCATATGGAATCCTGAGGTGTATGTTGGCTATAGCATGTTCATTATAGGAATTGGATTGCATCAAGATGGAATCTATCTACCTCGGTGGTAGAGGAGCAGCCCTATGATGATTATGAGAATCAAGTCCAGAAGCCCATGGCCATGGTAGAGTGAAATAATAGAATGAGTTTCTATTTAGGTTTTCACATCGGACTTGAATCGAATGATTACATCATATGACAGAGACTAGGGTTTCACGAGTTCACCTTAACCCTATTCTGATCGGAGCTCAAGATAGAAGAACTTAATCACACAGGTAGCTGCACCAAGAGGTTCACATTCAGCTCTGATGGGTTGCCACCATATACTGCTAGGTGCCACTGGTGGATTTTGGGAGTAATTAGAATGATTTAGAAGATCGATCATTCTAACTGTTCGAATTAGAAGAGTTCTGATCCATCGAAAGGAGTTTCGATGATGTCGATGATAGAGATCATGACATATCCCATTACCATACAGAACTGGACCTAACTGGGTCACACAAACAAGGGTTTGAATCTGGTGATCATCAATTGAACTGATCTAGTTCAATTGATCTGAATGAGATTCAATTAGGTTCAAGAAAATCATGCTAGCACTCGATTGAACCTAACGTTCTTCTTTTACTATCATAAATAGTTGTCCTGACTGAGCCAAAAGAGTTTGTGCTCGATTAAAGGCCTTCACTTGGTCTGACTGGAGCCTATCCAGGTCAGAAAAGGATTGTCTTATTTTGTTAGATAATACCTGCCATTTTTGGTCACCTGCCATTTCTCGTCCTTTGACTTTGGTCAAAAATTGACCTTTGATTGGTCAAATGTTGACCATTGATACTTTAATTTCTGTCCACATGTCATGCACCTATTGAAGAGCTGGTGGAGCTTGTCTCCTACCAAAACCTGGTAAGGAGGAGGGTGCACGCCACCCTTGGCGTGTGCCCAAGCTGGAGGCACCCAGGAGTCCCTAGTGGACAGGGACTCCATCTCCTTATTTCTTAAGAACCAACTTTGACTTGTCTTAGGTGCCATCTAAGGAGGAATCCAAGGGACTCTATTCCCACCAATCAAATTTAGATCTGATTTCACAAAGGGTTGTGATTGGTTGGGATGAAGAGGAGTTGGATCACGCGTAGTTTATAAATAAGACCCTGCGCCCAACTCAAAAAGCATTAAAAACTTCCCATGCCCCAAGGCTGCCTCTCCTCTCCTCCTCCATGCCAAGTCCATCTTCTCCCTCTCCTCGTCATGCCTAAAGTAGTTTGGGATCTTAGTTGGTGCAATCCAGACGAGAGAAAGGTGATAGAAAACTAGAAGGCTGCGCTGCTGCAAAAGACAACTGCTGATCTTTGAAAGGTGTTTTGAAGATTCCAGATCAAATTCAGATCTAATTTTTGGAGATGTGATAGAGAAGAAGAGGATCTCCAGATCTAGCTTGAGTAGATATCGGTAGAGATCAGGCACTTACGTGGCTAGATCCAGAACCTTCCGTTGCTTATAGGATCATCAATGGGTAATAGGATTACCCTACATCAAGATAAATTAAATTAAATTTAATTTATCTAAATTTATTTTAATTATTGAAATAATAAAGATTAGATCTAAAATATCCTAGATCTGATTCAGATCAAAGAGAAAAATTTTTGAAATATATCTCTTGATCCGATCAGATCTGAACAACTTGGTCCGAGAGATCAGGATTTTCTGTTCAACTACAACTATTGTAATTTGGTCTAAAGAGTTCTTGATCTAATCTAAAGCAACATTTGATTAGATTTGATCAATTACTCTAATTTAGTCTATTCTTTAACTAACCTTAGGTCTAACCCAATTAATGGACCTAATTCGACTAACCCGATAACCCACATTTATAATCAATGACTTAGGATTTTTAATTCACAATTCTAGATCCTAATTCATCATACTTAATTCTTAATTAAGTTTAAAGTTGAGGATTGGGGTTCGGCATTTTGATAATATTTTTTAAAATTTTTGTAAGGTTCTTTACATCCTAGTACTATTTCACTAAATAGGTCGACTCATTTCAAAAATGGGTTGGCTTATTTCATAAATAAGCACTAGATGTAGGTTTGATCTCATAAAATCAGCCAATTAAGACATTTGACCAACTTCTCAATTAGGCTGGCTTGGATCCCATCTGAGCTGGCTTGAGTAGAAGTTGAGCTGGCTCAGTTCCTGAGACAGTCGGCTTGAACGAAAGGCCCGAAGGTCGTCATTCTAGTTGAGTAGGCTTGGATCCAATTCGAGCCTGCCTGAATTGAAGCTAAGCCAGCTTGATTTCTGATCGAGCCAGCTAGAGCATCAATCCAAAAACCCTATCATGGTTAGCATGCTAGTTGAGCTGACTCGATTCTTGAGAGAGCTAACTCGACTGGCAAACAGAACATTCCTAAGATCCTATTCAAGTTTAATCTAAAACTACATACTCTACATAAAAAGTCATAAAATTATTTAGATCTAATCTAAATACTAATTCATAATAAATTTTAGATTAGACCCTTCAAACACATCATAAAAAATTATTAGATCTAATTTAAAGTTTTTATAATTAATTTTATAAATTGCAATGTACTAAGACAATCTCTCCACTGTAAGGGATAAATCATATAGCAGGACAACCTACAGTCCATGCAATAATCATTTTTATTTTTTAGATCAAATTATTATTTAGATCTAATCTAAAAATAATCTAAATCATGCATATATAATACATCAAAGAATCTGCTACTCTGATACCAATTGAAGGAAATGCGCAGGATTTTTAGCTCTACTTTTAAATTTTTTTTTTGATAAATACATAGTAGATAATATTATTAATCATATTAATAATAAAAATCTAATGATCTAATCTGAAAACCCTACATGCTATAGGATCTAATGTATTATACATGCATGCATATCTAAAAAAAAATAAGATAATAGTAAAACTATTTTACTGCTCTACATGTTTAGAATACATTATCTTTTTGTGGATAGATGAACTCTATAATCTGATCTTCTCGATGTAAATCTGAATGCCACGACGTAGCCACACATGGGTCTAGCCTCCATGGATAATCCATATGAGACCCAGATCCGATCAACTCCTCGTGAGTGCTAGCTCGTATAAAAGTCTTCAACGACTGATTTATGATTGAACACCTTCGATCTTGCTTCACAGGCTCTTCAAACACTTTGGATTGTTGATGAATGCAGAAGATATGTAGCGAAGGCTTTCACCAAGATTTATGAACTCACGACCCTCGTAACTTATAGATTTGATTTCCAAAACCCTAGGTATAGATCCTAAGGTATGCTCTCACCCAAAAATCTTTTACACCTAGAACTCTCTTATTTTTCATGCACACAAAAAGAAACTTTTTCTTCTCTCCTTTTGATGTATCTCTCTTCTTTCTTCCTCATCATTTGCACATCCCAAAAAATTCCATGCATAAATAGATGCGCTAGCTTTAGAGAGGCATGGAGGGTTCTAGATAAGATGGTTGGCTTGTTCATTCAAACTCAAACTCTTTTAAATTTGAATAACAACCGGCCTATATTATCTACATGGGGTGTGAGAAAAGAGGGTGCATGCCCTCCCTTGCATGGAAAATGTTCATGAGAAACATTTTCTCATGGAGAAAGGATGGCGCAAATTTTTGTGATGTGGCACATGGGAAGACTAGTCAAACTAGTCTCATTATCTTTCCTCCAATCAAACCAATCCAATCAAAATTGGTTAGGCCCAATTAGATTAGATTAAACCCAAATTATTTAGGCTTAGTTAAATGCTAATCAAATAAAAAATTAATTAAGCCCAACCCCTAATCAAATCAGGGATTAAACCTTCTTGATGATTAGATCATCTTATAATCTAATCGGATCGAATCCAAATGAATCCAATTCAATTGGTCTTGATCCAAAAATAATCATTCAATGAAATTGAATTAATTAGTGATCAAATTACTAATTAAACTTCTCTTGATCAGTCATTAGATTGGATAGGAACCTCTAGTGGGTGTGATCCCATAGGTTCGAACCTAAGCCGATAGCATAGGAACCAAATGTTGGTACAATATCCTAGCATCACCTAGCTCTGATACCAATTATTGTTCCATCGATGGCCGCTTTGATACCAATCTATCAGGATCAATCCTTGCTGCTCAATGATTATGAAAATAGCAACAAGAATTTGAGAAAAGGGATGGCCATTCTATTGAAATCCTAGCAAACCCTAGGCATGGAGAGAAGGGAGAGAATGAGAGAGGAAGAGAGATTTTTAAGGAGAAAAGGCTTGTATTGATTCCATGCTTAGTTTACAAAACTCAGTATAGAGTATATATACCTGGTCAAATAAAATCCAACCTAAAGAACTCCTTTAGCTAACCTGATGTGATGCACTCTCCGAGCCCATGTACACCCATGTCTCCTATGCACACATCCATTGGACAAATCCTAGTCCAATCCATAGGTTAGCCCCCTTAGGACCTTACAAATCAAGGCTCTAAGTCCCTAGGATTAAACCCAATCTTAGGCCAGAATAGAAACTATGTTCTGTTCTTTTCACTACTCAAGCTGGCTCAGTCAGCAATCGGATCGGCTCGATGGTGATGTCTCCTACGAGAGTCCAAATCACAACTCTATGTTCTGCTGCTCGAGCTGGCTCTCTTAGGGTTTGAGCCAGCTCGAATGGCTCTGACAAGAATCAAGCCAGCTCTTCTAGCATACCAGCCTGATATACTTTCTAAACTTTTGCTCAAACCAGCTCTCTCAAAATTCAAGCTGATTCATCTTCAACTCGAGCTAACCCTTTTGCAGCTCAGGCTGGCTCTTCTGATAGGATCCAAGCTAGCTCTTCTGAAGTGTTTGCCGAAACTTTTCGATGGTTGATTCCATTCACTCCTTGCTCTCTTTCCATTTACTTTCAAGGCTTGAGAGCACCATACCTGAGCTCATAGGCTCGATGGTGGTGAACAGAACTAGACAAAATTTTCTATTTGGAGTCTTAAGACCTATTCCAATAAGATCTTAAGGGTGGCTAACACATGTATGGATCGGGTTTAGATCCAAGAAATGAAAGCATGGGAGACATGGGTGTACATGGGCTCGGTGAGTGTTTTCATGTATTGGGTTAGCCAGACAAATTTTTGGTCGGGCCTAATAGCTATGTATAAATACATAGATTGTATTAGGATTTTATAACGTGGATTAGAATACAGATCTTTTCTTCCTCAATCTCTCTTTTCTCTTCTCTCTAGAGTTGCTATCCCAAGAGGGGCGCCTCCCTCAAGCTCAATGAGGGAGGTGCCCCATCACAAATCCAGATTAGGTGGATCAATAGTCTGCTATCTTAGAGAATGTCAAGGTTCTCCTAAGGTCCATGCTAAATATTAGGGATTTTCACAACACGTGGTATCAGAGATAGGTGATGCCATGGTGATGTCACAATAGTGCACCCCCTAAAGATTTTCTAGGAGCACGAGCCTTCTTGGTTTTTGCCAAGAAGAGGAGGGCACACCCCCTTCTTAGCGTGCGCTCCATGTGGATAAGAGGAGGGCGCCCTAGATGGTTTGGACTCTAGGTGTTTTGATGAGATCAAAAACCATGGAGATAACCCTACGCCCGCTCCTCACCTTTATCTATAGTTGGCACCAATTTTGGATTGGCTTTGGCAATAAAAACCAGATGAGATCTATTTCTAGGCATGGCATATCAGATTGGAATCTTATTTAATCAAGCAAGCTAGTTGCTTAATGTGCAGGGACTCAGGGTAGTGCAGGAGTCTCTATAAGAACCCCTGCACCCTAGGTTTTCCCCATGCCCAAAGGCTGCCACCCTCCTCTCCATGCCATCTTCTCTTGCTCTTCTTCCTCTTCTCCACACCCAAGTAGTTGGGCAAAACAGCAGAAGAAGTTCCACATCCTGTTGGTGCAAGGATCAGTGAGAGACGACATTGTTCGTAAGACGAACGGGCAACCTTCAGAGATCAATTTGAAGGTTCTACAGGAAGGGAAGACATTATATTTGATCTTTGGAGATCAGATCTAGTAGGAGACGACATCCAAATCTGATTTGAGTAGACTTTGGTAGAGGTCGGGCACGTGCATGGCTAGATCCAAAATCTCGAAGTGTAGTTAGATCATCGGTAGGGTAAATTGTTTACCCAGAATTAGGTAACAATCATTGTTAGAAAATTAATTTAATTTTAGCTTTTTAATATCAGATCATACCAATCAAATTTGAGAACTCTCAGATCTAATCAAATCATTGTAAAATTTTTTTAAAATTCTACTATAGATCTGATCAAATCAGATCCATCCTGCGGCAGGAAAACTAGGTTTTCCTTCACATACTTGGTCAAGGTTTATGCATTGAAGAAGATGAAGCTCTTGATTAGGAGAAAGTTTCAAAAAAGGCAGCAAAGCGAGCTTGGATCATAGCATTAACTTTTTCATTAACTTGTTTCTCTATTTGAGCTTGAATCTTAGCTCTAACCTCATCTTGTAATTGAGTTCAAACATCTTCCTTAATGCTATCTACCAAAGATTTCTTAGCTTGTTCGACAACCCTTTACACCTCTTCTTGCATATTTTCATTATTCCTAGCTCTATTAGATAGTGATTTCTTTCCAGCACCTTTGCCATGAAAATAACTAGACTTTTTGCCAAGTACTTGCAGTAATATGTCATCACAAGTCATTTGGGATTCATCTTCTTGTGTTTGTTGAACAACCTCCTCAAGTTGTTCCTGTAATAGATTATAGAAGATAAGATGCCTAAATAATGCATAATGAATTTTATGATCAATAAGAAAAGTTTTTTAACTAACTAACATGGATCTCCTTGGATTTAGGGTTAGACATACTAATTCTCTTTCTTTATTTTTCTTAGTGTGCTGAATCAACCAAACCTCATCTGGTGGTACTTTTTCACCTTTTTCTGGGTCCCTCTGAAATGAATCACAAAAAAATAAGTGTTTCATTTAGAACTTCCTAAAACTATGTTAAATCTTCAACTTATTCTAAAAACTTAGAGTTGATTCTTCAACTTTAGCATAAGATCGGGGGTCACATGTATGCTGAGTAACTAGCTTTGCCCTATTTGCTGCATTTTGCTTGCTTATTTTCTACAAACAATGGATGCATGCAAATAACATCACTTATAAATCCAAAATGATGATATATATATTTTAAATATATATTAAACTTTAATTTGCAAAAACTTAAAAGTATCAGAGCTGAAGTATGCCATCATATATTTTCAATCTTTTGGAGTAACATCCTTAGGAATATTAACCAGCCTCTTCTCATCAGTTCTAAATTTCTTATATAAATCATCCAAGTGATTTCTCCAACCTCTACAAAGTCATTGCATGGTGGCTAACATAAAAGCAAATAAATGATATTCATTCCTATCATCTTCCATAGCTTAAACTTCTCCTAGAAAACACAAACAATCAATTAGTTGGGAGGTTTGAGTCAATTCTATAATTTAAAATCTACTAGGTTGATTGTGAGCTCATGCAAAACAATCAAATTGTAAACTTTGGGATTAGAGTTATAATTTCTAAGCAAGGATTTTGGGAGAGTAGACGTAGGTATTGAGTTTAGTGCTGAACCACTATAAAATTGATGGTGTTTGCGTGTGTAACTATGTTCATCTTCTTGCAATTTTTTTTCTCAACAAATCCTTGCCTTTATTTATTTTTTTACAATTCACATTCATATAAGTGAAAAGCATTTCTTTCTTTTCAAGTCCATACCTTTTTCTTCTCATAAATCTTCTAAATCTTCATATTATCATGGCTAATTCATTTTCATTATCGATTTTCTCCAACTCATCACTTTCATTTTCATCATTTTTCACTGATTTGAGAACTGCTATTTTCCCTTTGTTAGCCTCTTCTTCAATATTTGGATGCATACTCAACTCATGAGTCATGAGTAAGCCTATGAGTTCCTCCAAAGGTAGCCTATTTAGATCTTTTACTTTTTTAATGATATCACCTTGGCTTCCCAGTTCTTTGGTAAAGACTTAAGATCTTTGTTTGTACAATCCTTACCAAGATTTTTTAGGCCATTGATAGTATCAGTGAATCTTATAAACATTTTAATGATAGTTTCATGAGGTTTTATCTTAGATAATTCATATTTATGTACAAGCATATTAATTTTTATGAGGATTTATAGTGCTCCCAAGCCTTGGGAGGCCACAAGTGGAGACTAGGACATGAGTTATCCTAGGGTGGAGGTGGTGCATAGCCCTCCATGGGCTCGTGGTCTGGGTGTTCGGTACCTTGAGGGGCTTAGTTGGTGCTTTGGATACTTGGGATTCAAGGTGGAACGAGGAACCAAAGTCAGAAGATTGAAGACCATCAAAAAGAAGCTTTCTGCAGATTAGTCAGCTCAGTTTGAAATTGGGTCGGCTAAGTCTCAGAGCATAGGACAGACAAAAGATTGCATTCGAGACTGTAGACACAGCATAGAAACTAGACTGGCTTAGTTTGAAACTGAGCTGACCTAGTCTCAGGTTAGCTGGCTCAGTGCTGAGACTGAGCCGGCTCGATGTGCGGGCAGAGTTACGCATGGGTTCTATTTGGGATAGGATAGGGACTTATCCTAGGGGTCTTAAGGCCTGGTTCAAGAGGTCTTAAGGAGGCTAACTCATATATAGATAAAGCTTAGATCCCGAGGATGAGAGCATGGGAGACATGGGTGTACATGGGCTCGGTGAGTGCTTTCATGTATTGGGTTAGCCGGGGAGTTTTTGGTCGAGCCTAATGGCTATGTATAAATACATAGGTTATATTAGGGTTTCATAATGTTATGGAATATAGATCTTTCCTCCCTCAATTCTCTCTTCTTCTCTTCTCTCTAGAGTTGCCACCCCAGGATTCTTGAAGAAGCCCTAGAGAGGGGGGCATCTCCCTCAAGCCTAAGGAGGAAGGCGCCCCATCAGAGATCCAAGTGGAGGATCGATGGTTTGCTACCCATAGAGAACGTCATAGGTTCTTTCAGATCCATGCTAAAGATCTTTGGCTTCCGCAACATGGTATCGGGGCTTGTGATGCTAAGGATGATTGCCATTTGAGCGATACCATGGTTCCTTCAATTGGTATCAGAGTGAGGTGATGCTAGTTGATGCACTTACAATTTTAGATTTTTTTACTTGATTGGTACTCTCATGGATAATCTCAAATCTATTCTAAATCCTTTTTTATAGAAATATAAGTATAAATCCTATTAAATTCATTAGTATCAATAGCACAATGCAGTATATTCATGGTCCTAGCATTCAATTAGGCCATCCTCTTATTAAGATCATCCTAATTCTTTTTTGGCTTGAGAGATGGCACACCATCAATAATAATAATGGGTGTGTGATGGCTATTGATTATAACACTACTCTACATATCCTTAGGATATGTTTTGATTTTTATTTACATTTCACTCCCATTCTTTTTGATAGGATTTTTGCTTTCCAAACATAAAGCTCAAGGAGCTCGAGGTGCTGCATCACATTGCAAAAAAAAACAAGTCCTTAGATGATACTCCTATCCCGAAAAGAGGTCGAGCCAAGGCTATCCATGCCCAACTAGCTGTCAACTCCCATTGACCACTAACCTAGGGATCAATTCTGAGGAGGGGGGCTTCTTTCTCAAGAGCCTTGGTCATCTCCCCCCTCATATTAGTCACTCTAGGAGAACAACTTCTCCCTTCATCTGCATCTTCATCCCTCCAAGGTGCAACAACACCTCAGGGTTCTTCATGCGTTTCTCCTCACTGAGCCAACCCTCCAGCCTCAGCTCTAGAAAAGTCCCATGCAAAACTTGGGTAGGGCATTCAAGATTGAAGGTCATGCTTGATGAACAACTATGTCACCTATGAACTACATTGGACCACCATTCTTTCAGCTGATGTTGAGGTGATTGATGTGAAAAATCCTAGATACTGCATCAAGGACTCTTATGATTTCCTTCTTTGAGTGAGTTCAAAAAATTCTCCTCTTCATCTTCCCCCTCCCTTTTTCTTACTATTCTCATCTCTTTCGTAGCTCGTCCATCACGTGGACCACTTTGTGGGAGGTTTGAAGAAGGCCCTGCAATCCTCGATGGAGGCCAAGTTTTGAGCTGCATAGGCTGAAAAGAAGGTAGTCGAGGCTTTAAAATTGGCCAATAGGAAGATTGAGTCCTTGAAGACCAAAATAAAATTGATGAAGGTCGAGGTGGAAAATGCTTGGGTCTAGGCTCATGGTCGAGTGATCAAGGCTCTCTACATAGTGGCTGCCTAGTGGGAGAAGAAGCTAGAGGACATGAAGACCAAAGCAATTGAAGCTTTCCACTTAGACGAATTTATGGTGGCTAAACTAGAATTTGTCACCGACCCTTATCTAGAAGGCTTTGTAGACACAAGGCTAAGGTCCAATACCTTTCCCAAATATCCACATAAGCTTAGTAGACACCGATGAGGAGGGACATGGATCGAGAGGTGCCAAGGACATGCCAACTGAAGATGTTGGAGTTGTCCCCAACCTCTAACCATGATCGTGTTGGTAGAGTCTAACAACCAAACCAAGAAGCCTTACACCCCCATCGACGCTTAGGGCTTGTTTTTTTTCTCTTCTTTTTTGTTTTTGCACTTAAGCTTAGCAATGGCTAAGCAAACATTAAGGTTGGGCCATTTTTGTATTCTTTAGCTTTGGCTGAACTAGTTTTGTAATCCACCCAACCTATCCATTATAAAATTTTTTGTCTTCAATACAAACTTTACTTCTTTAGCTTTGTCTTTGTTGCTTGTTGTTTGTTTGCTTATTTCTTTTTGTCTCCCATATTATTTCAAGTTGTGCAGGTCAGTCCTCAGAGTATTAGTCACCGTCATCTTTGCCATTTGCTTAACTCATTCGATGATGAAGAGCACCCATTGGCTGCATCATTGGCCTCCATTCAACTCGTCCAAAGATGAGAAGCATCCATTGGCCTCATTGTTGGCCTCTACTTGACTCATTGAGGATAAGGAGCATCTATTGGCCTCATCATTGGCCTCCACTTGACCCATTCGAGGATGAGAAGTGCTTGTTGGCCTCATTGTTGGCCTCCACTTGACTTGTTCAAGGATGAGGAGCATCCATTGATCTTATTATTCACCTTAGCTTGACTCGTTCGAGGATAAGAAGCACTTGCTGGCTGCATCGTTGGCCATCACTTGACTCATCTAAGGGTAAAAAGCACCCATTAGACTTATCATTGGCATCTGCTTGACTCATCTAAGGATGAGGAATGCCTATTAGTTGCATCATTGACCTTTACTCAACTCGTTCGAGGATGAGTAGCATCAGTTAGCCTTATCTTCGATCTTTGCTCGACTCATTTGAGGATGAGGAGCACTATTGGTCTTGTCTTCGACCTCCGATCGACTCATTTGAGGATGAGGAGCACCTATTGGTTGCATTGTTGGCTTTCGCTTGCCTCATTCAAGGATAAGGGGTGCTCGTTGGCCACATTATTGGCCTTTTCTCGACTTGTCCAAGCATGAGGATGAAGAAAACATGCAGGGATTTCTAGCATGCATTTTAAAATTTTTTAGAAAAATTAATAATAAAAGATAATAGATTAATCTAATTAATCTAATCATGCTAATGATCTAATCATAAAACACACTATACTAGGATCATAACATGATATATATGCATATAAAAATCTGAAAGCAAAGAACGGTAAATCTTATTTACTATTCTACTCGTGTTCAGAACATAATATCTGAGTGCGAATAGATGATCTCCATAATTGAAACCCATGGATTGGAGCTCCTCATATTACAATGTAGCCGCATAGAGTGTTCGGTCTTTATGGATCATCCACATGAAGCTCTAGATCCCAATTAGCTCCTTCAAAATGCTAGCTCCTTGCCAAAATTTTTGATAGTTGATCTTGATCAATCTTGATTGATCTCCTTCTTTTGATCATTGAGACACTCCAAGAGACTAGAATAGACACTACGGAGCATAATGAAGAGGTGCGGGAAGTTTGGTGGAGTGGTGACACTCATAACTCTCATTCTCACTTTCTGAATCTTAGGTTAAAATCCTAGGGCAAACCGCACCTTCAAACCCAAGAGTCCCACTCTCTGAATTTTTTTTGACACTCAAAACACCTCATGCCCAGAAGTCCCTCATGCCCATCTTAATTTTTCCCATGAAAACTCTTTCACAAAAAATCAAACACTCCCTCTCTCAGACCTGATCTAAGATAAGAAAGCAGGAAACAGGATGAGAAGGGACTCTATGAAAGAAAATCCTCATGCCTAGAAGATCCCTCACGCCCACTCTCTCCTTTTTCTTGATGAAACTTTTTTTACTCTTAGAACACTACAAGAATCTAGACTATTAATGACGACAAACTATCATCATTAATAGTCCTTCCACCGTCGCTAATATCATTGTAAAAGCCAATCTAAAAAATCCTTATCGCTAATTGCCACTATTAGCAATGGCAAAATGAGCCATCACTAATAAGACTATTGCGACGACTTTAGAGATGAAATAATTTTATTATAAATTATTTTTTAATATTTAACTTAAATTTTTAGAAAAAAATTTAAAAAATATTAGCGACGGCATTTTCGTGGCTAATGCCATTGCTAATAATAATTAGTGACCAAAAATACTATCGCTAATGCCATCTCTAATTTTTTTTATTTTTAAATAAAATTAAAATAATATATTTAAAAAAATATTAGCGATGATAATTTAGTCTCTAATGATATTGCTAATAGTTATTAGCGACGGCAACTCTCGTCACTAATAGTTATTAGCGATGGCATCTCCAACGGTAATATTTAATTTTATTTTTTTTAAAAAACTAATAGCAATATGTTGCCCAGGTATGCTACCCAAGAGGGAGGGGGGGGGGGGTGAATTGGATTTGTAAAAAGTTTGGCCAATTTAAACTCTAATGCTAATATGTGCTTCTAATTAAAAAAAACTTGAATGCTTTATGATGAATGAGCAATGTATAGCAGTGGAATTAAAAGTAACTAATTAATGTAAATATGTAAAGCAAATAAAGCAAAAGCACAATCAAATACAAAAAATTTATAGTAGTTCAGTGCAACCTCGCACCTACGTTGACTCTCTAAGCTCTCCTTGGAAATTCTACTATAATCCTAGATTACAGTGCGTTTGTTTTGACCCGAGATCACAAATAAATCCAGTTGATTTTGTTTGGCTCACCAACCACAATCCTACACCGATAGTTTTTTGGGTTCACTATCAACCCAGTTGGTTTTAACTTAGGAGCACCAACCACAACCTTTACACCATCCAATTTTTGGCTTGAACCAACCTACACCCTAAATTTCTTTCCCCCAAAGAAACTTGTAAAAAAACAAAGATACAAATATAAAAAATTAGCACAAGAATAAAAAATAAAAAAAAACTCTTTTGAAGCTCGATGGAGAGGCTGAAAGATGGCTCTTGAAGCTTAGTATTCTTTCCTTTGAAGGCTGAGAGAAAGCTTGAATGAATGAGGATGATCACACTTTGAAGCTCTCTGAATTTGATGCACAAGATCCTCTCTTTTCTCTTTTTTTCTTTTGATATTCAATGAACCTTACTATTTTAATGACATCTACTTTCAATCTACTTAATCTTATTTTTTAAATATTTCTCTAGCCTTTCATACTCTTTATGATGGTCGGAGGAGTTTTGGCCATTGGAAGGGCTGAAATAGTCATTGGAGTGAAAAATTAGCCATTACAAAAACCTGTAGAAACTAGTCGTTATGATCACTAGATCGGCTCAATTTTTGATTGGGTTGGCTCTGTCCTAACTGGGTCGGCTCAGTTTATAGCTAGGTCGGCTCAGTCCTCTAGTTTTTGAAAAAACTAGCTTTTTATACTTTCTATCTTTTACTTCTACTGAGATTAGGTCGACTCAGTCTCAAATTGGATCGGCCCAGTTTGGATGCCAAGCACGTCGAGCAGCCCATTTCGAAAGAGGATGCCCTAGGGTTCATCTCTTGGATTGATTCTTTTGCTAAAATTTGATTTTCTTCCAATTTATGCATCCAAAAATTATGAGACTACTTCCAAAATATCATAAATCTTCTAAGCTTGTACCTGAGGCTTCCAAAATTGATTTTATCCAATTTTGTAAAAATATAATTTTACCCTTCTTTAAGGATGTTTATCAATTCAATTTTCTTAAAGCTCTAGACTTGGTGATTTTTGTGTGGATCTTTTCTTAGATTAATTTCTTCAATTTGAATATCTGAAAAGACCTACATACATTTTTGAAATACATGATTAGTATTATTTATACTTAATATTTTAGAATCATCAAAATCAATCAGTGAGTCAATAATCTTTCCTTTTTTGATGATGATAAAACTTTAAGTATATGCACAAAAATAAATTAATATATTTCAACTATCTAGCTAGTATAAAATATGAAGTGAGATTGTACACAAATATAAATGTGCACTTCATAAAAGCTCCAAATAATATTTTTCATAATTTATATACTCATATCAAAATAATATTTTAATTCAAATCAATGAGTATTAAGGTTCTGTTGGTGCAGAATCTGGTTGATGCCAGATCAAGCTGAAGTTGAGGAAGAAGAGGTCACCTTTGGTGACCTGCAAAATAAAGTTTCATCTGGACTTGATGGTGGTGGCTCCGACAGGATCCTCCGACGATCAAGTCAGCTCTTCTGGCCAACAAAAATGGAGTGCTCAAGAAAGAACTAAGCAAAGTTTTGGAAAGGAGAAGAGAGCTTAAAGAAAATATATCTGAAGGATCTTTTTTTATAGATGAAGCCTATAACAGATTGATAGTGATAGCCATAACCATCCAGTAGTGGGCCGCTTAGGGCCACATAAAATTTATTATGGAGAGAGATGTTGCTCGTAGCAGACTGATAATGATAGCCATAATCATTCGGTAGTGGGCCCCTCGGGGCTATGTGAAATTTATTATGGAGAGAGGTGTCCATTATCCTGATGTGCCCATTCATTGAGATTTAATAGTTGAAGTTTAGAGGAAGCAGGCGTTGGTTGGTGATGAGCTTTGACATACATCAATTCCAAAGGAGTTCGAACTCCTAAAGGAAATACGGCTAGAGGGGATCATCCAGGAAAAATGCTAGTTGAAATTTGAAAGTAATCTGCTGGAGGAATCTGGATGAAGTTCGACTGATGGAGAAGTCCAGAAGGAGTCCGATTGATGCAAAAGTTTGGGAGGAGTCCGACTGATGGAGAAGTTTCGCTGAAGGAGAAGTCTGAGAGAAGTTTAGTTGAAGGAGAAGTTCGAAAGGAGTTCAATTAAAGGAGAAGTCCAA
>QRFJ01000493.1:245891-347872 GCA_006176705.1 Cocos nucifera
GGTGATGGTCGAAGTCTAGTCTTGGGTTCCCGTGCTTGTCAAGATGAGATATTTTGGTGTTACACCAATCATTTGTTACAGTCGAATCGTCAGATGCTCGCTCACATCAAGAGGGTGCATTGTCAGGAGGTGGAGGCACAGAAGGTTCAGGAGGACCTTCGGGCTGAGGTTCGCCGTCTTCAAGAGGTTGAAGGAGATCCTATCTTTTGTTGATGTTGAAGCTCGAGAGAGATCTTAACTCCAGCCAAGATTGAAGGAGTCGAGGTTGAAGGAGATCTTTTTTCCTGTTGAGGTTGAAGCTCGAAAGAGATCTTATCTCCAACAAGGTTGAAGCTCGAGGGAGATCTTATCTCCAGCTGAGGTTGAAAGAGATCCTATCTTCTATTGAAGTTGAATCTTGGAGGAGATTTTATCTCCAGTCGAGGTTGATGGAGATCATAACTCTTGTCGAGTTCGGACAGGAAGCATGCAAAGGCAGGATAGTCCAAAGATTCCTTGAGGTTGACCTCAGCTTTTGGGAGGAGGAAGACGACATGGAGGCGAGATCGTCTAATATGGTAGTCGACCTTTCCTTTTTGCATTTGACATAGCGAGGTTGTCATGGAAAAGCACGTGTAAGGTTTCTCCACTAAGCTTCTTCCTTCTCTAGATCTTTGGTCTATGAGGTTTCGACTTTTGCTTATGTTAGAATGAGGCTCTCCTCCTATTCCTAAATAATTGGAGGTCTTCGACTTGCTCATGTTAGGATGAGGTTCTCCTCTTATTCCTAACATGGCCACTTTTGATTGCTCTTTTCATTCTTAGATTTTCAAGATCGTGGGAGCGTTGTTCCTCCGAGCCCCTTCAAATGATAAGTTTTGGATCAGACGATCTTCTCTATTTCATACGGGCCTTCCCAATTTGGGGCAAGCTTCCCTTGACTTCGAGGCCAAGAGATGGCAGCTCGTCGAAGTACTAAGTCCCCTAGAGATAGTGTTGATGATGCTGAGAGGTGGTCGATCTCCTCGTTGTTCCTTCCTCATTAGCGGTTCTAGCTATGGCAGCACCCTTGGCTGATCTTCTCTTACTTCAGATCAACGTCTGAGGAATCGATCTAGCCGACCTCTCTTGATGAGCTCCTCGATCTCGTCTTGGAGCTAAATGCATTGTTTAGTATCATGATCATGATCATGATGATACAAACAGTACTTGCTTTGATTGTGCTTGTTTGGGAGAGATCGTAATTCTTCTAGTCCTGGTAGCTAATTCTTAATTTCCATCAGAACATGAGTTTTAGGAGTATTAAGGAGGGCATAATTATGGAACCTTCTGGGGGGGGAACTTCTTTGTGCCCTTCTATCGGGGCTTCTTTGACAATGAGCTCGAGGAGGAGTTCGGGCTTGCTTGCACTCGAGGGGAGTCTATGAGTGCGGTCAAACTTCATTCGGCCCTCCATCAGTGGTAGGTCTATTAGACTTGCTCGTCCGCGGCTCTCCTACGGCTTCCTCATCCTTCAACTTGAAGACTTCTTCCACTTGGGCATATCCTTCAGCTCGAGTTAGCAAATCGACAAAGTCTTTGGGATACTTCTTCTCAGGGAGAGAATAGCAAATCATTCTTCTGAAGGCCGCCCTTGAGTGTGGCCATTGCAACAGACTGGTTTAGGTTTCGAACCTCTAATGCAGCAGTATTAAATTGGATGACATAAGCCTAGATAGATTTCCCCTCCTTCTGCTTGATATTCATCAAAAAGTCCAAACCTCAATGGGGACGCCGACTGCTAACAAAATGAGCCACAAACTAATGGCTCATCTGATCAAAGAAAAAGATCATACCCGGTGATAGGAATGCGATGTTGTCGTTAAGATACCATGTTTATCAGTTTAATCTGACTTCTTAAAATAATTAAAAATACATAGATAGTAGTGAGTCGGGTCAAATCCATAGGGAAGGTAGTATTTTTAGAATTGAAATCTTTAATTTTTTTAAAAAAAAAGAAAAGAAAAGAGTTTTGAAATTAAAAGTGAAGTCGGAAAGCAAAAATTAAAGGATGCAGAAGTTTAAACTTGGTACTAAGATCTACTAGTTAGATCTTAGCATCTACTTGCAATAAAATAAAGAGCAATAATTAAAATATAAAATTTAAATTATCATAAAAATAAAGAGCATGAATTTAAAGAATATAAAATAAAATTTATATTAATTAAAATTTTAGAATTTAAATACATAAAATTTAAAAATAAAATAAAATAAAATAAAATAGCTTGATCTTTGATCTTGGATCAGCATGGGTGGAAAGATGGTGTAGAAGCTCAATTTTTTCTCTCGACATTAGTTGCCTTGAAGCAGTCATTAACCCATAGCCTGACTTTCCCCTATACCAAAGCTTCACCTTGATCGAAGATATCGATTTCTAGAGGCCTAGGGTCCTTTTTATAGAGCTAGGAGGGCTGGAGAGTTTTCTTCTAGGCAATATGGGACTAAAGAGCTCTTTGATCATCAAAATATGAAAAAATCTAAGTGAAAATTAGATTAAAAGGAGTTTTGGATGAATTCTACTACTTTGGATGAAATCTGGCCATCGATAGAAATCCAATAGACCAAAAATCATCAAAATCGGATGTGTATCAGCCTAGATCAGGTTGGATTAAATTCTGACGATCCGATCGTGCATTGATAGAGAAAATCTAGTCGTTGATCATGCATCGAGAGTTTTGATCACCTTTGAGAGAATTCTAGACCGTCGGATCATCCCCTGGATCGAGCGCTATCGTTGGATGGCGATCTACGTGAAGTCTGATGTAGAAAACTCCCTCCACCGTCCGATCTTGACCGCAATCAATCAGATCCGTCCGATCGTGCCTTTACTATTGCCACGAACTGCATGGACCCAATGCACCATTCGCCACAACCAATCAACGCTCGTTACTTTAATGCAAAATTATCTTTTTACCCTATAGATCGTGATGGATTTTCTATGAACCCTTTAAGGGTCTAGGTCCACCATGTGTCGCACCATGATTCATCGGTGTTTACTGAGCTGGTGGTCCATACTTAGATCGTGGACTGACTGATGGCTTCCATGGTTGAGTCAGCTTTGATGGCTTGGCTTGGCTTGCAAAGCTGGTTGAGCCATTTTTTTTTATTTAATTTTTTTTATCTTTAGAAATTCATATCTTCTCCGTTTTGCTCGAAACTTATTTCGTTGTAATCAAAAAAATAAGCTCTTTCCATTGATTATTTTATTTTTTATTTTTATTATTTTCTAATTAATTTTTTAATTAATAAAAATATTAATTTCTTAAAAATATATATAAATTAATTACTAATTCTTAAAAATTAATATGAATTAACTAATAAATTAGTACTTTTATTAGTGAATTTATGGTACTTATCACACCCCCCAACTTGAGCTTTGTTCATCCTCGAGTAAAGAAAGAATTTAGTTTTAAATATCTTTTAACTTTAGAGTTTCAAATTTTACCTAAGCAGTTTTCAAAATGGCCATTGATATTCAGTAGAGCTTAAGTGAGACATATCATTGGGGTATTAATACTTATCAATACAAAAATTAAGTAAAGAATATTAAATTTTTTTGAATTTTTTCTAAATTATCCCATCTTTATCTCTGATTTGTCTATACTTTTATATAATAAGTGTATTGCTACTTCCACCTTTCATTTATTGATTTTTATTTTTACATTGTCCACTTTTTGACACAAATATCATTGCTTACTTAGGCAATGAAACCCGATTACTTGGTGGAAAACCAATATTTTTTTTTTAATGTTGTACTACTATTGAGTGTCTTATCCCATTAAGCTTTCTATTTGATCCATGTAGCGAGTCTTGGGCCAATGACTCCCAAACCAGTTGACTTTAGAGCACTAGGCATAGAATACCCCTCACGCTTACTAGCTCGAATCAAATAGGCTATGAGTTAAGACTAGCTTTACAATGAGCTTCTTTGCCCTTTCCATCTTTTAACGCAAAACTCTATGCTTGCTTAGGCAAAGAGGCCCAGTTACTCAGTGAGAAGTACTTGAAAACTATTTTATTTAATTTTTTATATAAAAATTATTTTATTTAATTTTTTATATGTAGAAATGTATAGTTATCCTACATAAGCCTATAAAAAGTAGACTTTTCTTTGATGCTAGTAGAAAAAATTAGAAATACTCCAAGAAAAAATATTTTATGTTCTAGACTTAACTCTTTATTAAATTTTCTTAATACTTGATTCCTCAATATCTCATAGATTCTTTGATCTGTGCATCAATTTTCTTTTAGAAATGCTTAATTTAATTCAATTCTTAAGCATAATTAGATGTTTAAATACTAAATACTAACTTTTTTGAGGACTTAAAATTTTAAAATTTTTATTTTTCTCCCTTCCAACTTAATCGACATTATCCTCAAAGGAGAAGAAAAAATAAAGGATGTAATAAAGAATATGAAAAAATACACCAACTCAGTATATTTTTGGTCCAGCATATGTCTTTGAAAATTTGGGCTCTCCCTCCAACTTATTCAAATTATTCTAAAATAGATTAAATAAAAAAATAAATTAAACTAAAAAAAACTAAATATTGGATTGCCTCCCAATAAGTGCTAAGTTTATCATCTTCAACCAGACACAATGCAGCTTACTATCCTATGTCGAATATTGGATTGATAAATTCTAATGATTTTGGATTACCAATCTCAGAAAGTTAATTTATAATCTCATTATTGATATAATCATTGTTAATTTTAGGGACATAATTTATGACCCCATTCTCAGACCCATGTTTATTAAGAATTTCTCCTATTTGTTCTTCTAAAATGCTCATGAATTGAGTTTTTGTATTAGGAGTTAAGTTTGATTCAATGGGTGCTGGAATGGTGACTAAAAATGATTTTAATTTTGGAGATAAATTAAAATGGTCTTGTTTAAATAACTTTGTTGACTCTTCATTACATTCCTCTTGATTTTTGTAAGAAGAATTGGCTTCTAGGGTTGAAGGGAACAGGCTTTTAGATTTATAAGTTTTGGATAAATCATCTATTCTTTTTTCTCCTTTTTCTATCTCGTTTAAACTGAAACTAGCATCAGTACTAATTTCTAGCACAAATTCTTCAATGTGGTTAGTCTCAGTACTAATCAATTCCTCTAAATTTTTATTTTGAACTTTGGAAGGACTTATTCCTTTAATGTTTTCCATGGTTCAGCCTATTGCTTCTCGATTTTTTCTTAAGATCGTTAATAATTCCTCCTCTTGGTTAGGATTCAGGTCTGATGCAATAATTATAGGCAAGATTTTCTCTGGACCTAAATATATATACTTGAGTTGCTCAAGGAGGAGTTTCAACTCTACTTTAGGTGCCTTTTCTTTCGATGACTCGGGTGATGGTTTAGTCATTTCTATGAATGGTTCAATAGGAGGCTCAACAGACTCAACACTCAAGTCTTCTCTAGTTTCAGGTGTATTTACCTTATTATCCACTTATTTTCCTGATCTCAAGGAATGAATAGCATTAACTTGATTAACCTAATTTCCTTGGAATGGTCTACCATTTTGATTCTTGAGGTTGGGTTCAGGTTGGCTAGGTAGCCTACCTCATTCACATTTACTTATGGTAGATGCCAGCTGACCAATTTCTAAGCAGGCTATGGCCTAAGAATTTGAATTCAGAATTTGACCCATGGTTTGCATGAAATTGCTTAAGGTAGCATTGGTGTCAGCATTAGATTTGGCTAGGGTTTTTAGGTTTTTCTCTAAAGAACTAAGTTTCTTTTCATTAATATTAAAGCTTGGTGGTGGTAGGGTGTTTATCACAGGATTAGGCCTTGGGTTCTACTGATTGAAACATAGACCGCCTACATTTGAATTTTGTGACCATGAAATATTTGGATGATTCCTCCAACCTGGATTGTAAGTGGGTGCATAGGGATTGTTCAACGGTCTTTGATATGTGGCATCATTCACTTATGCACATCCATTATCTAATTGGTTCATTGGGAGGGGGCATTCCTCAAGGACATGGTCTGGTGCATTGCACCCGTTGCACATAGATGCAGATACTTGGTTCACACTAGCTGGTCTTTGAAGTTCTAAGGCCTCTAAACTATGTGTCAATGTTACAATTTTGGCTTCTACAGCTAGAGAGGTTTGGTAAATTCTACCTTTTGAAGGTGTGGATTTTTTTAGTTCCCTAGTTGTTTTCCATTGTAAACTTTTCTCAGCGAAGTCTTCTAAAAATTGCCAGACTTCATTTGGTTCTTTATACATAAATTATCCCTGGCACATGGACTATAGCATTATTCGAGAATTTGAATCTAATCCTTCATAAATTATTTGGCATAGCCTCCAAATTTCTATTCCATGGTGTGGGCATTGGGTCAAGAGATTCTTGAATCGATCGAAGTATTTCCAAAATGATTCACTAGTTGGTTGATAGAATTGGTTTATTTCATTTCTAATGCTAGCTGTTTTATGATGAGGAAAATATTTTTTTAAAAATATTCTCATAAAGTCCTTCCAGTTTGTGATAGATTGATTTGAAAGACTATAAAGCCACTTTTTGGTATTATCCTTAAGGACAAAATTGATTAATCTCAGTTTGATTTCATCCTCTGACAATTATTGTAGTTTCATGGTTGCACAAACCTCTTCAAATTTTTTAATGAATATATTTGCATCCTCTATTCCCATGAATTTTGGAAGCATGTTAATGATTTGAGGTTTAATTTCAAAGTTTTTTGCTGTGGGTTGGGGCAACCTGATACAAGAGGATTGGATGGAACCGACTGGATAACATAAATCCTTAAGGATTTGAGGCTGAGGATGATTTGCTAAATCCATTGAGGTTGTAGGATCTGAAACAGAAACTAAATCCATTTTGACTAGTTGACTTGAAATCCTTCTCCACACGGGTGTTGGAGAATTTACTATATTCTCAGTATCCTCAATCTTTTTTTATTTTATTTTATTTTTTTATTTTTCAACTCTCTTTTTTAAGTTCTAAGTTAATTCAACCTTTTCATACCCTAGGACAACCATGCAACATAACTTCCCATTATGCCAGGGCAACCTTATGTCAGGGGAATAGAGATTGAAAATACCTAAAGTAAAAATTTTTATTTTCAAATAAGTTTTAAATAAATTAATCCTAACCTAAGACCAGCTTAGACCTAGACAGCTCCTAACTATTCTAAGTTAGCCTTTGAGCACTCCAAGTGTAGGATAGCCAATCAATTGGCCAGGTAAGTGTAAGGTCGGTGGGAGTCCCTCTGTTCCTTGCCTTAGACACTAATTATGTTTGGTCAGATAAGCTAACGGAACCAATTAGAAACCACCTTCCTTCGGGCCCAGTCATCCCTGAACCATTTTCCTAGACACCAGTCAAATTGACTAACCCTAACCTGGTTCAACTCTTATGGTTCCTTATCCTATTGAGCTCGAGTTCCTAGGGCTGATGTCTAATTGATTTTAAAATTAAAGACTTAGATCAATGCAGGACGCTGGTTAGTTGTTTGTGGGCAAAGGAAGGATGATCAAATCCCCATCTTATCTTGTTTAATTGGGTTGTGCCCTTAATTTAGTTTAATATGAATATGCATAAAAAAATTTCAATCAAAGGGTTCTATGCAATTTAAACTAGATGCATGCAACTAATTGAATTTTGAAAGGCTTATCTTGCCTCCAGCAATCAGCAGAAAAAAATAAAACTAATATGATGCATGCTCTAAATAGTTAGGATTTCTAATCTTATCATGAGACTTTTAATTAGATTTAAATGGATATTTTTTAAATTAATTTAAAAATAAAATAAATAAATAAGAAGGAAAGAAGACTAGGGTTATGATTGATCTCACCAAAAGTAGATGCTTTCTTCCTTTTCCCTTCTTTTTTTTTTTATAAAATAAATAAATAAAAAGTTAGTAAGCAAGATTTAAAAAAAAAATATAATTAATTTATAAAAAAAATCAAAGAAATTAAAAAATAGCATCTATTCCTTCGTCGGTAATGATGCCAAAAATTTAATAGGAATGCGATGTTGTCGTTAAGACACCGTGTTTATCAGTTTAATCCAACTTCTTAAAATAATTAAAAATACGTAGATAGCCGTAAGTCGGGTCGAATCCACTGGAAATGTAGTATTTTTAGATTTAAAATCTTTAATTTTTTTAAAAAAAAGAAAAGAATTTTAAAATTAAAAGTGAAGTCAGAAAGCAAAAATTAAAGGGTACAGAAATTTAAACTTGGTACTACGATCTACTAGTTAGATCTTAGCATCTACTTGCAATAAAATAAAGAGCAATAATTAAAATATAAAAATTAAATTATAATAAAAATAAAGAGCATAAATTTAAAGAATATAAAATAAAATTTATATTAATTAAAATTTTAAAATTTAAATACATAAAATTAAAAAATAAAATAAAATAAAATAAAATAGTCTGATCTCTGATCTTGGATCGGCATGGATGGAAAGATGGTGTAGAAGGCCAACTTTTTCTGTCGACATCAGTTATCTTGAAGTAGCCACTAACCCATAGCCTAGCTTCCCCCTGTACCAAAGCTTCATCTTGATCGGAGATATCGATTTCTAGAGGCCTTGGGTCCTTTTTATAGAGCTAGGAGGGCTGGAGAGTTTTCTTCTGGGCAATGTGGGATTAAGGAGCTCTTTGATCATCAAAATATAGAGAAATCTGAGTAAAAATTAGATTAAAAGTAGTTCTAGATGAATTCTACTACTCAAGATGAAATCTGGCCATCGATAGAAATCCAACGAACCAAAAATCATCAAAATTGGATGTGTATCAGCCTAGATCAGGTTGGATTAAATTCTGGCTATCCGATCGCATATTGATGGAGGATATTTGATTGCTGATTGTGTGTTGGGAGTCTTGATCACCGTTGGGAGCATTCTGAACCATCGAAACATCCCCTGGATCGGGCGTTGCCATTGGATGGCGATCTGCATGAAGTCTGATGTAGAAAAACTCCCTCCATCGTCCGATCTTGACCGCAATCAATCGAATTCATCTGATGGCGCCTTTACTGTTGCCATGGACCGCATGGACCGACTGCACCGTTCACCACAATCAATCAGTGCTCGCTGCTTTGATGCAAAATTACCTTTTTACCCTATAGATTGCGATGGATTTTTTGTGAACCCTTTAAGGGTCTAGGTCCACCACGTGTCGCACCATGATTCGCCGGTGTCTGCTGAGCTAGTGGTCCATGTCTGGATCATAAATCGGTTGATGGCTTCCATGGCTAAGTCGACTTTGACGGCTTGGCTTGGCTTGGTGGCTTGGCTTGCGGAGCCGACTGAGCCATTTTTTTATTTAATTTTTTTTTATCTTTAGAAATTCATATCTTCTCTGTTTTAGCTTCATTTTGCTCGAAACTTATTTTATTGTGATCAAGAAAATGAGCTTTTTACATTGATTATTTTATTTTTTTATTTTTATTATTTTTTAATTATTTTTTTTATTAATAAAAATATTAATTTCTTAAAAATATATAAATTGATTATTAATTCTTAAAAGTTAATATGAATTAATTAATAAATTAATACTTTTATTAGTGAATTTATGATAGTTATCATCCAGCTTCAACATCGAGTACTAGTTTCTTCTTGCTCCCTTTAAGATAGACGAAAAAGCTCGGCATAAGATGGCATCTGATGCACCATGGAGCAGCATCATGGTTCGAAAGGCCTCTAGATGATTGACCAGATCAAAGATTCTATCATAGCTTTTAAATTAGGAAAGCTTGAAGTTTGATGGAATGGGCTCTTGCATAATTTGGAGAGAGAAAGAAGGATCGGTGCGGATGCCATCATGGTGAGCTGGGGCGATGTGGTGGATTTTCTCAATCCACCGATCCATCTCCCATAGTTTTTGATCGAGGACGTCATCTCAATCACAGATCTTGGAAGGCTTCTGGCTGTACATGGGGAATGTCTCTTCTGGAGAAGAATCATGATCCGAACAAGGATCCTCTGCTCTCTATTCCTCCTTCCCAAAGGCGATGGATATGCTAGCTCAAGTGCTTCTCCTTGTGATCGATTTCTGACATCTCGATGATGGATTTTCTGGCAGAACCACCATCGTAGGTTGTCACATGGCCTGCACCATTTCGATGAGGCCCCGAATCCAATGTATCAGTAGGTTAAATCGCTTCGGATCTACCATGGCCATCGACGGAGGAGGAGGTTGAAGCACTGGCGATGGAGCAAGAACAGATGGATCTAGCTCAGATTTGATGGAAGAAGCGGTAGATCTCTGAGTAGTCACCTTCTTTGGAGGCATTTCTTGGGATTGAGGGAGAAGATGGGGATGAACCTTAAAGAAGAAGATCCACAGAGTCGACTGAGCATTCCTTTAAAAATAAGGGTACCTCAGGAACAGAGGGCCCTTCCTCTAGCGGTAATCTTGTTGGTGCAGAATTTGGTTGATGCTGGATCGAGCTAGAGTTGAGAAAGAAGAGGTTGCCTCTGATGACCTACAAAATAAAGTTTCATCTGAAGTTGATGGTGGTGGCTCCGGCAGGACCCTCCGATAATCAAGTTAGCTCTTCTGGCCAATAAAAATAGAGTGCTAAGGAAAGAACTCAGCAGAGTTTTGGAAAGAAAAAGAGAGCTTAGAAAAAATGTATCTAAAGGGTCTCTTTTTTTAGATGGAGTCTATAACAGACTAATAGTGACAACCATAATCATCTGGTAGTGGGCCGCTCGGAGCCACATGGAATTTATTATGGAGAGAGGAGTCCATTGTCGTGATGTGCCCATTCGTTGAGATTTAATAGTCGAAGTTCAGAAGAAACAGGCGTTAGTTGGTGAAGAGCTTTGACATACATCAATTTTAGAGGAGTTCGAACTCCTAAAAGGAATACGGATAGAGAGGATCATCCAGGAGGAATGCTAGTTAAAATTTGAAAGTAATCCGCTAGAAAAATTTAGATGGAGTTCGACTGGTGGAGAAGTCCAGAAGAAGTCGGACTGATGGAGAAGTCCGAAAGGAGTCCGACTGATGGAGAAGTTCGGAAGGAGTCCGACTGATGAAGAAGTTTGGCTGAAGGAGAAGTCTTAGAGAAGTTCAGTTGAAGGAGAAGTCTGAAAGGAGTTCAGTTGAAGGAGAAGTCTAGAAGAAGTTTGACCGCTGGAGGAGTTTGAAAGGGGTTCAGCTACTGGAGGAGTTTGGGAGGGGTTCGACCACTGGAGGAGTTCGACTGCTGAAGAAGTCTAGGAGGGGTTTGACCACTGGAGGAAGAATTTTTGATCGAAGCTCTTCCCTAATTACCAGTTACATTAGGCTAAACATCAGACTAGACTTCGATGGAAGAAGGGTTTATCCCCAATAGATTCCAAGCAAGAAATTCATTGAGTTTCTTAAGTATTAATTCTTTAAGCATATACTTAATATACCTCTCCCCCTTTTTGACAATTTCAAAAAGCTTATGGGAAAGAACAAGAAAAATCATCAAAATCAACATCAAGGCATTAAATTGAGAGATGTATCAAATTAAGAAAGTCAAATCAAATTAATCATCTCTCCTTTTGAATGATTATTTCTTTCTTTTCAAAAATTAGCTTGAATTTAAATGTTAAAGACTCTTCCCTTTTTTTTGAATGAATATGATTTTTTAATTAAATTTTCAAAAATGTACTTTTAACCTTTGAGAGGAATAGAGCTTTTCATAAGATTTG
This sequence comes from Cocos nucifera, assembly GCA_006176705.1. Taxonomy (NCBI): domain Eukaryota; kingdom Viridiplantae; phylum Streptophyta; class Magnoliopsida; order Arecales; family Arecaceae; genus Cocos; species Cocos nucifera. Next base: position 257,574 of record QRFJ01000493.1, read on the forward strand.
ACCATGAATTCAAGCATAATATGCACATCAATATTTATTCATTCCTTTTCTTAATGAAAATCTATCATTTAAATTTTGAAAAAACATGTATCGAGTAAATCACTAATAGTATCAAAGTAAATAAGAATTACTTTCTCAAATTTATTTCTTGAGTAAAAATTATTTTGATACAAATAATTTTATAAGGATTTTCAAATTCAATTTACTCCAATTAATTATTAAAAATGATTAGGCTATCAAATCATGTATATCAAAATATAAAATCAATATATTAATGATACCACTTTAAGCAATTTTTAATTATTGATGAATAATTTGTTTGCCTGATACTACTTTAAATTTATAGTACTTTAAATCAAGTAAATCAAATTGAATAAACACATGAAAGTATAAATTGAAAAGACTATAAGGCATTTGATTTAAAATTTAAAATCAATACAATAAAGCTCAAAATAAGATAATTGATTGAGAATTTAAGATCATAAATTCACTAATATTTTTAATCAAATCAAATTAAAAAATATCTCTCCTCCTGCTTTTCATACTAATAGCTAGATTGATTTATTTTTCAACTTTCTCCTCCTCTTTATTTCAAAATAAGCATATTTTAAATTTTAGATTATCAAATTGATATATATATATATATATATATTCATTCTTTAGCATTATCTCCCACTTTTTTTTAAAAAAAATTTGCATGCATAAGCTTTACAACTTTTGTTACTCTCCCTTTTTCTTTCAAGTTAAGCACATTTAATTGATACCACATTAATGTTTAATTAATATAAATTTATCTTTTAAGCTTAGATTTTTAAATTTTATAGATACCAAGTTAGTAATCATTTTATTTTTGGTATTTTCTCTCCTTACTTTTGTAAACAAAGCATTCACTCATGTAAAAACTAATTTTTCTTTTAAATTTACTTTTTATTTGCTTCAAAAGATGTTTATAATGATAATAATCCATTAAAATCCAAAAGTATGCCATGTAGATGTACTTCACAATTTTAATTAATAAGAACTTTAGACTTCAAAAATTTAAATAATATAATCTTGAAAATACTTCTCTTCACTTTGATATTAAAGTAAATCATTCAAAAATATATCACAAGAATTTATCTCAAATATTATAATAGCAAGAATATAGGCATGAAAATTCATATTTGAGACAAACCAACTATTCTTTTGTAAAAGATAAATCAATAAAATATAAGGCATATTATAAGCTGTCTAATCCCAAATGGATATATCATTAAGAGATTTGTTTAATTTTTTAGAAAATATCTCTTTATTTTCTTAAGTAGTATCAATCAATTTGAAGCATAAATATATCAATCTTATAATTTATCTCAAGGTATAATATCAAGAATATATTCATGCAAACCAGATTATACGCAAGGATATTTTCTTCTTTTAGTCAAAGATAAAGCAATAGAATACAAGATGATAATGATCTATTTGATATTAATCATTGAAGTTTTTGATCAAAAAGATGAATCAATTTAAATTCAGATCAAATTATCTTGATAAGCTAATTTGAATTGATATCAACAAATCATCCAAGGTAAATTATAAACAAATCTTCTGTTATTCTTTGAAAGATCATTTCATCCTTTTTTTTTATGAAATACCAGATAATTAAGTTTAGAAAAGATATGAACTTTTTGGATTTGACTCAAATGGTGTAACATCATGAATATAGCTTTGCAAAATTAGATTTGAGATAAAGATACTTCTTTATTTTTGCTAAAAGATAAAGCATTGAAGTGTGAGACAATGATGTATTGTTTGATAGAAATTGTGAAAGTTTTGATAGTTAAGTATTATATTTATCAATGAGTTTCAAAATTATAAGAATGTATCAAAATCAATTTGTTTGGAGTAAGAATATGTCTCAAACTTTTTTCACTCCAAATAGTTTTCAAAAATGATTTGATAATCAAATCAATAGCATATAGATCAAATAAAATCATCATATTAAGGCTCAAAATAAGATAATTAGAATTTTCAATCAAAGCTAGATAATATCACTCTCCTTATTTTTCAAATCAAGCAAATTAAACATGAATTTAGCAATTAAATTCAAATTTTCTAAATTTAAAAGATATTTTTAATTTCAAAGTTCTTTTCAAATAATTGATCATTTCTTCTTTAATAATTTCTCCCCCTGTGTTTTATAGTCAATTCCATAAATTGAGTTATTTTGAAATTTTCTTTTTAAGTTGTCAACAAATGACCATGATATGTATATAAGTAAATATAACAAATGATCAAATTAATTGAAGGCAGAAACAAAATTGATGGTAAATATAAGAGTTTGATATTCATTAATTTCATAAAGGATGTTTTCAAAAGGATGTCCACAAGAATGACAAACATCAGGATGATCAAAATGTATGATATCTATAACTTACAAAAATGGATTACTAGGGAGTACTAAAGTTCTAAGAAAATAAATCCTAGCATCCTAAGAAGAGTAGGTCGGTATATCTTTAAAAAGAAAGTTCAAGTTGACTAGATAGAGAGGGTAGTCTAGTATCTCCAAATAACTGACCTTAGTCATGCATATACTCCTTCGCTAAAGTAATAGCTTGAATCAATCACATTGACTCTTTTTTAATCGATGATTGTGCCTCCATCAGATCTCATCTTATTTGCTGTGTCTGTGAAGTAAACTTTTGAACTTTTGCACAAACAAAAAGATTGATTCTGATGAAATTCCTATCGATAAATGCATTTTCTCATCCAATATACTAAATAATCAATCTAAGCTCTCTGAATCATTGATCTATGGAGGTAGAGCTACTTTTGTCTAAACTACTGGATCCTTAATCCTGACATCTATTATAGCATGAGCGTAGGTATGTAAAGAGAAATCTTATGAAGAATATGATGCACGACTAATATGAAGAAGATCCTATTGGTTATAGTAGTCCTATTTCTACACTCAGCTGATTGACATTGATATTCTTAATGCCCTCAACATTATCTCAAACTAACATAATGTTTAGATATATCACTACTTGAGACAATCTAAGGTACTCCTAGCATGCATCCAATATTATCAACATTCATCTCAATCTGCATCCCTTTTACTTTGAAAATTAGACCTTCAACTCTCATTTTTATGCAACCATAAAATTCTCTTATTGATCCAATGTAGGTGGACAAATTCAAGAAGCAGATAAATTTTCAGTCCATCAATAAATATCCTTAGTATCCGAGCTAATCCTATATCATCCAATATAATATTGATACTTCAAACTTCTGAGTCTAAATTTTCAATCCTAAACATTATGTTTTCAAAGAATTCTTGAACTGAGTTCAAATAGATCAAAAGAACAAGAATTTCTTAATCCAATCTCTTAATTTTCTATACAATTAAAATTCTTTCTTACTCTAGAAATTCAAGGATTATTTTGAAGCTTGGTCCTTCTTTCTTATATGAAATAATGATTTGAAAAAGTCCTAAATTTTTAAATTTTTGCATGAAACTTTCTTTTCCTTTTCTTAAGAAATATCAACTAATTATAGATTCAAAAAAGATATATATTTTTGAATTTATCTCAAATGATATTATATCAAACATATAGCTATGCAAAATCAAATTTGAAACAAAGACATTTTTCTTTTTTTGCCAAAAGATGAATCAATCAAATACATGGCAAATAGTATGCTATTTGATACCAATTACTTAAAACTAAAGTCCTCTTTAAAAGTTTATCTTTAATAATAAATGATAACTTTCTTGAAACATCTTGCTTGATATCAACTTCAAAGGATTCAAGACAACTATTTCTCAAATTCAATTTTCAAAATCATTCAATTAGAACAAAGTATGAATATTCATAAAAAAAATTCTCTTTTAAGATAGGAAAAGGTAATCAAATTAATAATCAAGAAAGATAGAAAAATCAATTTAAAAAATTAAAAATTAATCAATTGGGAGGTTTCAATGATCGAATAGGATAAGATCAAATCAAGGAGAAACTAGATGAAGGCTTTATGTGTTCAATTCAACTAGGGCATTTTGAAATTCTTAGGGGTTAACCTAAGATACAATTCAAATTAACACTTCAAATACTTGATCTTGTATTAATTGAATGTCTTACTTTTAAGTACTTAAGTCATGCACTTTTTAGGAGAATCTCAATATCTAAGCATTTTATGGGGGAATGTCAAAAATTAGTTTCTCTTGTTGGTTTAGCAATTTAAACATTCATATCCAATAAGCATCTTTTAATTTAAATTCATTAATTATAAAATTGATATGGGGAGACTTAAAATATTATACTAAATTTTAAAATAAACTATTTCATCCATAGCTTGATATATATAGGAGAGCATATTAACTTAGAAAACCAAAACATTCAAATCATTGCAAGCATCAAAATCAATCATACTTATCAAAACATGAAACAAATCATTCAAACCATCAATTCATAGAGTATGATCATTATAAGCAATAATAAATCATCAAAGTCAATCAAACATACTTAATAATTATGCTAATTAATAATCAAAATATATTTATTAAATAATAATGGCATGATGTGATAGAAGTTTAGATTTTACCAAAACATCATCATCCATCTAATTTCATTTTCAAGGCATCCATCAAAATATTTCTCTTTTTATTTCATTGGATCCTTGGTGTACCTGTAAAAATCACTTTCTAGATTTTGGTATCCAAGCTATCTTGGGTCCATTGAGGTTAGAGCACATGGTTTCTTTTGGAACCCAAATATTTTTAACTAAAGTATGACCAATTTTCTTAATATTATATTCAAAAATTTTATGGCCTACTTTGTTGCATTTAAAGCAAACTATAGAATGATTTTTAGAATAAGCTCTGCTAAATATGTTATTTATAAATTTATATTTTCTTAATGAATTATAGCCAATTCCAGCTTTATCGAAAATAATTTTTTGATTGATCGAAATAGATTGAAGCTTTTAAGAGCCAATTATAAACTTGTTAAGCATAGGTTTCAATCTTTCAATCTCTTTTCTTAGTTTTGAGTTCTCTTTCATAAGAGATTTTTTAGAATTTGAATGATTTTCTTTTTCTTTAGCAAATAAATTCTTTTCTTTCATGAAATTATCTTTTTCAATTCAGAGTTTATTCTTTTCTTTAACTAAAATTTTTTTGGATTTGAGAAGTTCTTTCTTTTCTTTAGCTAAAGCATTATTTTCTTTCAAAATATTTTTTTTAATTAATAATTTAATCTTTTCATTAGCTAAGAGAAGATTTAACTTTTTGAATTCTTTATTTTTCAGTCTTAATTTTTTAAAATTATCCATTAATTCATTAAAGGATTCATATAATTCATCAAATGTAAAGTCGAAAAAATTTTCAGGATTTACCTCATTTGCATTAGCCATGAGGCAATGATTGGCAATACATTCTTCCTCTTCCTCATTTTTCTTTTCTATGCCTTGCTCCCCCTTAATCAAAATTTTCTTTCTTCTTTATCTTTTCTTCTTCTTTTTCTTTCCATCCTCATGAGCCATGGGGCATAGATTGGGGTAAGCTTCCTTAACTTCTTGGGAGCTTGGTTCTTCTTCTTGATTTTCTCTCCCATAAATCATTTTCAATTTCTCCCATACTTGATTCGCTGAAATACATGAAGAAATTATATTAAATATATTTAAATCCAAAGAACAATAAAGTATATTCATGGCTTTAGCATTTAGTTGGATTATTTTTTTATCAACAATCAATGCATTGTATGTGTGTGGGCCATTGATAATAATATTCCATAAGTTATAGTCATGTGCTCGTATGAATATTTTTATCCTAGCTTTTTAATAAGTATAATTTGAGCCATCAAATTATGGGGGTCGATCAATGGAATGGTTTTCATTAAATAGAGCTTCCATTTTGGGTTGCCAAGATCTTTTGCCTTTTGACTACTAGGTCAACAAATAAATATTATAGCACCTGCTCTGATACCACTTGTTGCCTAGGTATGGCTACCCAAGAGGGGGGGGGAGATGAATTGGGTTTCTAAAAAGTTTGGCTAATTTAAACTCTAATGTTAATATGTGCTTATAATTAAAAAAAACTTGAATGCTTTATGATGAATGAGCAATGTGTAGCAGCGAAATTAAAAGCAACTAATTAATGCAAATATGTAAAGCAAATAAAGTAAAAGTACAATCAAACATACAAGAATTTTATAGTGGTTCGGTGCAACTCTGCACCTACGTCAACTCCCCAAGCTCTTCTTGGAAATTCTACTATAATCCTAGATTACAGTGCATTTATTTTGACCTAGGATCACAAACAAACCCAGTTGATTTTATCAAACTTACCAACCACAATCCTACATTGATAGTTTTCTGGGTTCACTAACAACCCAGTTAATTTTAATCTACGAGCACCAACCATAATCTTTACACCATCCAATTTTTGGCTTAGACCAACCTACACCCCAAGTTTCCTTCTCTCAAAGAAACTTGTAAAGAAACAAAAATACAAATATAAAAATTTAGCACAAGAACAAAAAATAAAAAGAAACTCTTTTAAAGCTCGATGAAGTGGTTGAAAGATGGCTCTTGAAGCTTAGTATTCTCTTCTTCGAAGGCTGAGAGGAAGCTTGAATGAATGAGAATGATCATACTTTGAAGCTCTCTAAATTTGATGCATAAGATCCTCTCTTTTCTCTTTTTTTCTTTTGATATTCAATGAACCTCACTATTTTAATGATATCTACTTTCAATCCACTTAATCTTATTTTTCAAATAGTTTTCTAGCCTTTTATACTCTTTATGATGGCTAGAGAAAAAGTTTTGGTCGTTGGAAGGGCTGAAATAGTCGTTGGAGTGAAAAACTAGCCATTATAAAAAGCTGCAAAAACTAGCCATTACGATCACTAGGTCGGCTCAGTTTTTGATTGGATCGGTTCAGTTCTATCTGGGTCAGCTCAGTTTATAGCTGGGTCAGCTCAGTCCTAATTGGGTTGGCTTAGTTTATAGCTAGGTTGACTCAGTCCCCTGATTCTTGAAAAAATCAGCTTTCTAGACTTTCTATCTTTTACTTCCATTGAGACTAGGTCAGCTCAGTCTCAAACTAGGTCAGCCCAGTTTGCATGCCAAGTATGCTGAGCAGCCCATTTCGAAAGAGGATGACCTAGGGGTCATCCCTTGGGTTGATTCTTTTACTAAAATTTGATTTTCTTTCAATTTATGCATTCAAAAATTATGGGACTGCTTCCAAAAAATCAGAAATCTTCTAAGCTTATTCTTGAGACTTCCAAAATAGATTTTCTCCAACTTTATAAAATTATAATTTTACCCTTCTTTAATGATATTTATCAATTCAATTTTCTTAAAGCTCTTGACTTGATGATTTTTGTAAGGATCTTTTTTTGAATTAATTTTTTTAATTTAAACTTCTAAAAAGATCTACATACATTCTTGAAATACATGATTAGTATTATTTATACTCAATATTTTAGAATCATCAAAATCAATCGATGAGTCAACATAATATTTTCTTAAATCTATTTTAATTAATCATAATGAATTATGGTTCCTAATACCTATTATAATTAAAATCTAAAGATAATATGATAATTAGTAATTAAAAACTAATTATATTATATTAAAAATATAAATTATATAATTATTTTATAAGCAGTATCAAAAATATATAATATATCAAAAAAAAAGATACGATCCTCATCATCACCCACCTCCTCCTCCTACTCCTCTCCAGTAGCTGGTAGATAAAAGCTGGATATCCCAGCATCCTATGATGAAAAAATAAAATAATATTAGTAAGTTTCAATATGGAGATGTATCTTTTGATAAGCTCCTTCGATTCTTGAACAGACTATTCCTATATGTTTAATTTGATGATACGGAGCTATAGACACCCATGGTCCATCGATTGGATGGTTAGATTAAATTTTTAGCTCATAAATCTTTTTTTCAAACTTAAACATAAATATACGAAGCTTTTAAATATGAAAATTTAAAATAAGTAAAAGAATTTAATAATATAATTACATAATGTGATGGCTGAGATGATGAGCCCAACTGGTCATGTAGCAATAGGTCCCGGAGAAGCTCCACGACCATATCGTAGATGGCATCTAGGAGGCCTTAAGGTCATTGGCTTAGAAGCCTCTACACGACCTTCTCCATGTGCACATCACTCTAGGTCTAGAACATCGAGGCCTGAGGATGCTGAAGGATATTGAGGCGGTGGAGGGTCGAAGCTGTTGTCGAATCCTATGACCCGGCTCCTACTCACCCTCTCGATGGCACTGAGCCAACCCTCAAGATCAAGAAAAAGCTGAGAAGATGGACCATCGCCATACCTCTCAACTACGTACTCTACATGACGCATCTGTAAAGTTCAAAAATATATTAGTTCTAATATAAAAATCAAATCCTATAACAACTTAATTAAGAAATAAATTTTAAAGTTCTTATCACGATCTATTATGATATAGAATCTAAATAGTCACCAATCCTCTTAGACTAGTGTGTGGCCCACCATAACTATAGCTGGTCTGGTGGACGAGCCAGCTATCATGTCTATGCTAAATAAATAATAAAATTAAATTAATTAAAACATGCATATAAGAGTTTTTATAGTTCTAGTGAAGAGTTTTGGTATTGATTTCTTACCAATCTATCGACCATAATATGTGTGCCGATTAAGCTGCTCGTGTACCTGATTGGATCCTACTAGATGGCATGATTTTGTCGGGCTCCCTGCCACCTATCGAAGTACTCCTCGCTGCTCCACTGGTCGCAGAGGATCTACCATATGTTCATTTGCATCTAGTAATCCGTGAAGGATATTCTGTCTAATGGTGACTGGGAACCAGAGTGCTGGATAGCAGACTACCTAAGGTTGTAGAGGCCATCTCGGAGCCCCCATATGGCCACCTCCTCGAAGGTCTGACGACCCCTCATCTCGGAGAGTCTCGAATCGATAGTCTCCTACAAGATAGAAGCAAGCATGTTTTAATATATAATTAAAATATAACATATCGAGAAGGAATAAATTAAACTAGTTTTTGATTTACCAGAAACATCTTCCAGGCTGCATCATGAGCTCTTGATGGCCAACTCGAGAAATCATTCATCGGGCCTAGCCTCAATCGGTATATGATCTTGATAATGACAAGAGATATTGAAGGCTCTCTGAATGTGTTGCAAAATTGATTTCAAAGAATAAATGATAACTCTAAAATTACTAAATTCTAAACATATTAATTGAGTATGTAGTACTTACGAGTGGCTCTAGATATAAATGATCTACCTATTCTCCAACCAAGTCAAAGGTGCCACGAGCCGAGTAGGTCCTCGATCATGGTGCTATGTCTGAGAGCATGTGGCCGCTACTGCATATGATTATGGGATCACTAGTGACCCCCTGAGTGCAAAAAATCTAATGCAAAAAATGTTATATTAGTTAATAAATAATAAAATAACATAAATGAGAATATATAAAATATTAGAGCTTACCATCCGATGTGAGAGGTGTAGAACCATGAGAACTAGCCATGCAATCACTCTCTCCTTGAGATCTTTATCCTCGACTGGCATGGCTCCAGCCTCTGAAAGACATGATATATGCTCTCTAAAAAAAAAAAAAGATTTACTAAATTAATTATATAATTATGAATGGTAATGCAAGATTTAAAATGATGCAAGATAAGTCATTAAAATGATCCAAAAATTATATACTTAGTATGACTCATCGGCCTTTTTAGATATTTGGTATCCTTCGAAATCTTTTTCTAATTCTTCCTCTTCTATCTCTTCTTCCACCTCTTTCTTTTCTTCTTCATCTTCTTCCTCTTCTTGGGGAGGATTGTCTTTTAAAACAATCTCAGTTGGATCTACCTCCTCATGTTGGCCATCTTTACATAGGAGTATTCCTGGAGCATCCAATTCCATATTATTAAAGGATTGATGAACTCCTACTATCTCATCCTTTTGAAAATATTTTGATAATTGGGGCTCTTCTTCTTCTTTGAGCACATAATGAATGGTTCAAGACTTAATTTTGTATACAACCTACTAATCTTTCCTTCCTCTTTTTCTTGATGGAAAAGAAGTATAATACACATGAGTAGCTTGTGCAACTAATACAAATGGGTTGTTGACATAAACTTTTGGTCCATGTTTGATCTTAATAAGCTTATGCCGTGGATCAACCTTCATACCATTATCGATATTGAACTATTGGCACTTAAATAGAATAACACTATTACCCCTAATATAGCTTATCTTAATCACTTCAAGGATTCCATAGTAGTCACTCTCCGGCTTATCTTTCCACTAGCTGCCTTTTATACACATACCACTGTTCATTATGCTTTTATAATTTTCGTATTACTAGATGTGAAATTCAAAACCATTTATGGTACAGCTACTATAGCATGTCACGTAATTCTCAGTCCCGTAACCTAATGGGTTCAGCTTCCTTAGTATGGACTTGCTATCTCAAATGACCAATTGACGGAACCAACATACAAAGTTTTCTGAGCACTGTGTTGATATTTTTTTGTCACTTATGCTAAGATTTTCTTTTTTCAGCATCTCATCATATTGCCTAAACATGCATAAGATAAGTAGATTGAAATAACTAATTAAAGAGATGAAATTGTGATGGACACTTACAAGACTATAGATCGACCTCCATGTAATTTAGCAAAACATATATCTCTGCTTGTAGAAGTTTAGTATCAGAGAAAATCTGATGAACCTTGAGCCTAAATTCTCAAGCGAGATAGAAAAATATTGAGATATCCTACTTTGATCCCTCAGCACCACCATTATCATTTTGATCCACTTGAGTCTGCTTGGTCTGCATACTGGGATTAAAGTAGTATCGACTAAAATTTGAAATCTCTTCTATTATATAAGCCTCTACAATAGAACCTTCGACTTGAATCTTATTTTTTATTTTCTTCTTGAGACTATATGTATCTTTTAAATGGATACATCTACCTGTACTACATTGGACCCCCCACCTTAGCTTCATATGCTAGATGAATCATGAGATGATCCATGGAGTCAAAGAAGCTGGAAGAGAATATCTTCTCTAACTTGCATATGGTCTCCACACTTCTAGCCTCAATACTAGAGATGTGGTTGGTGGATAGCTCGATAGCATAAATATCTCTTAAGAAAAGGCTAAGCTCGATCAAAGAACTCTATAAAGAGTTGGGAAGGAGATCACGCCAAGGCAATGGGAGTAATCATTGTATAAATACATGGCAATAATGGCTCTTTAGCCTATAGAATCTACAATCTTTGACATTGATGCACCGAGCTAGGTTACTTGAATAACCATCTAAAAATTTAAGACTTTTATACCATTCACAAATATTCTTCAACAGCTTTCTTGTTAAGGTATAAGATGCTTTTAGCTTCAAAAATTTTTCAGATGATATCCCAACCAGCTCTAATAGAGGATGCTTGCATATGTTCTTCATATCTACTCGAGCCTTGGAATTATCCTTCTCTTGCTCTTGGCATCCATAATAGTATAGAAAATATAATCAAATACATTCTTCTTGATATACATGACATCAAGATTATGACAGATCAAATTGCTGGACTAGTACGATAATTCTTAGAAGATGATTCACTTCATCCAATTTTGAGTTTTACCAAATCCTCGAGGTTTCTACTTGTCAAATTCAATACCAAACGAGACTATATCTAATTGGGATACCCTCTGAAATACTTCCATACCACTAAGTTGTTGGGATGCATGGTCCTTCTCTATCTTATTCTTCCTAAAACCGTTTCATTGCTTTCGAAAAGAATGATACTTGGAAAGAAATTGATGATGATAATCAAACTAGTAGGATTTACGACCATGCTCAAGCTGAAATGATTTTATATTCTTCATATAATAAGAATATGTTAGCTTCCCATGAGTGCACCATCCTGACAGCATCCCATAAGCTAAAAAATCGCTAATGGTCTACATCAGTGCTGCCTTCATTATAAAATTCTACTTCTTCGATGCATCAAAAGCACAAATGCCATCAGACCATAACAATTTTAGCTGATCAACAAGAGGCCTTAGATATACATCAATGCTTCTACTAGGATGTCATGGTCTAGGAATAAGTAATGTAAGAAAGATATTATGTTCCTTCATGCACATCCTAAATGGCAGATTGTATGGAGTAATAAAAGCTGGCCAACATGAATAAAGAGCTGCTGCATGATCGAATGGTATAAAGCCATCAGTAGATAGACTCAGTCAAACATTACGTGATTCCTAAATAAATAAAGGATGGCTAGCATCAAATTGCTTCCATGCCTTATTGTCCGATGGATGACACATCATATCAAGATGCTTGCATAGTCCTTCTTTATGCCATCTCATCTGCCTGGTAATATTCTTAGACAAGTAGAGCCTCTAAAGTCTAGGAGTGAGAGGAAGGTATTGAAGAACCTTGTATGGTATGTCCTTCTGGTTCTTACCCTCTTGTCTTGGCTTAAATCGGCTTGCACTGCATACGCCGCATGAGCTCTTCTATTGGTCCTCTTTATAGAAAAGCATGCAACTATTATGACTACATCTATTTTCTCATATTCATACCCAACCCTTTCACCATTTTTTTTGAAGCATAGAAGCTATCAACAAGCTTCTCATCCTTCGGTAGTATTTTGTTTATTATTGCTACCATCCTATCATAATAATTGACTATCATATTAAAATCAACCTTCAAGTTCAACACTCTAACACTGTCGATAGTATAGTATGTGTTTTACATTCTGGCCATAGTAGTTCATCAGCATCTTTTAGCGTATGGTATAAATTATCATTGCCAGCTTCTGGAGCATCCTTCACATCTTAATTAAATTCAGGACTAGCCGCATCTATAACCATATCCACCATTCTATCTGCATCCATGTCCTGCTTGGTTTTAACCCTTACAACTTTCTCTCATATCTCTCAATGCAGGTACCAATGCTTATAGTTGAGCATAAATCCACTCTTATACAAATGGATAGTAATTGTATCCCTATCAAATATCTCTCAATGCAGGTATCAATGCTTATAGTTGAGCATAAATCCACTCTTATACAAATGGATAGTAATTGTATCCCTATCAAATATTTCTCTATTGACACATCTGTTATAAGGACAACAAGCCCATCATTGATGTAAGAGTGTCACATTACCAAAAATAAAATCTTAGAAGTACTCTACACCCTCTCTATATTCAGTGGAAATCTCCCCATCGACTACTCGATGGTCCATCCAACTATGATTCATGGTAGACTATTTAAGAATTCCATAAATACATAAATACAGGGCAATTGCTAAATACTATTTTATCATTTAAAATGGCTTACATAGTAAATTAATACATCCTATCATCAACTAATAGGTAAAGATAAATTCTATCTCATTTAGAAAATGCATTAATTCTATTGGTCCATTACAGTAATCAAACGATACACAATAGGGATCAAAATAAATCTTGACAGTATTTTTTCTTTGTTCTCCCATGTAAGGAGAACAATAGAAAAATTCTATTTGAAATTTCTTTCAAACTCTCAGCATACCATTTGATTACTATAATGATCTATAGAATTACTTACATTTTTCAAACCATCCATAGTGGACAATCAAATGATCAATGTACATAATTCTTTTATCTATATAATAACAAAAAATATACGGATATATTAGAATACATACATTAATCAACTAATAGGTCTATCATTTCATGCAATGTAAATTTTATTCAAATTAATACATAATTAATATTATCTGGTACTTTCCATCAGCTTGAGTACACAAGGCACACGAGGGCTAAATGCCTTGACGCCAGCTATGACCCGAGACTCGGGCATGCCTCGGTCTCATGTTTGCAATACTGCTTGACATCTTCTCTCGATTTGAATGCTTTGCATGTCGAGATTCAAATTTTATGTATCTAATTAATTAATTAACTAAATATTTAGTGGTGGCACTGGCTGTTGCTAATGCCATCACTAATACTAGACAATATCAGTCGGTGCTGATGTCATCGCTACTGCTGCTACTCATATTGGTAGGGAAGGGGATCGAGGCTGCAGGCTGGGGATGGTGAGGTAGGGGCCATGTGATCAAACTGATCGAAATGGGGCATGAGGAGGTCGGCGGGATAGGGGAGGCAAGCTCCGACATCATGGCATAGGAAGAACCACCAGGGTTAGGGTGGTCGCGAGAGAGGCAGGGTCGAGGTGGCCGGCTTGGAAGTGCAATTTATGAGGCACTAGCAAGGCCAAGATGGTCGTGAAAGAGGTAGGGCTAGGGTGGCGGGCTTGAGGCCGCGGTATAGGAGGCACCGATAGGGTGGGAGCAAATGCAAGAGAGGCGAGGCCAAGGTGGCTGCTCGATGCTATGGTGTAGGAGGCACCGACGAGGTTGGGTAGCTGCCAGAGAGGTGAGGCCAGGATGGCTGGCTCGGGGCCGTGGTGTAGGAGGTGCCGGTGGGGTTGCGGCGGCCATGTAGGAGTGCTAGTGGGCTCGAGCGAAGAGGGGTCGGGGCGATGACATAGGAGGTGCCGGCAAGGTCGGCTTGTCAAGAAGGAGGATGCATGGGGAACACTAGAAAGGATGCGTGGGGACTAGAGAAGGTGTAGAGAATTTTTTTTGCTTGAAAATTTTTTCCCACTAACGGGGCCAAAAAAGGTTTATGGGAAAACTATTACCAACAATAGTATTACCATCGATAATACGGTTGGCAAAATCATAGAATCTATACTTGGTTATTAGCGACGGCAACTTCCATCGCTAATAACAAAATACCATCGTTACTAACATTATTTTTTAAAAAATATTGAATTTTAATATTATTTTTTTAAAAAAAAATTAACTATTATCGATTGTGCATTTTCATTGGTAATACGATTGAAAAAAAATATGACTTATTAGCGATGGCAACTTCCATCGCTAATACAAAAATGCCATCACTAAAATTATTAATTTTTTTCAAATATTAAGTTTTGATTTTAAAATAATATATTTTTTTAAATCATTATCGATGGCAAGGATTCGATCGCTAAAGTCATTGCTAATAATCATAATTTTTTAAATATATTTTAATATTATATTTTTTTAGATCATTTTTTAGGTGGTTAAAAATCAATATTGAATTTTATTAAATTTTTGGGCTTAATTTATTTATGAATCAAGTCCTAATTGATTTAAAATAGATTTAATTTAATTAGACTTGACTTAATTTAAGGATAATTAGGTTTTAATATTTTAAATAAGATTTAAATTTAAAGTCTAATTGAATTAGGTTTGACAGAATTTTGAATTGAATTCGAATCGAATTCAAATTGATTTCGAATGAAATCTAAATTAAAAAATATTTTCTTCTAATTGATTTAAATCAAATCAAATTTGGTTAGGCTTGACTTAATTTGAGGGTAATTTAGTTTAAAATCTAATTAGAACTTGGATTCAAAGTGTAATTGAATTAGGTTAGATAAGATTTCAAATTAGATTCGAATTGGATTCCAATTGAATTCGAATCGAATCTAAATTAAAAATTATTTTTTTTAATTAATTTAAATTATTTTAAATTTAATTAAACTTGACTTAATATAAATTTAATTAGATTTTACTATCCAAGTAGGACTTAGATTCAAAGTCTAATTGAATTAGGATTGATAGATTTTCTAATTGAATTCGAATCAGGTTCAAATTGAATTTGAATTAGATTTAAATTAAAAATTATTTTTTAAAATTAATTTAAATTAGTTTTAATTTGATTGATCTTGACTTAATTTGAGGTGAATTGAATTTGATAATCCATATAAGATTTAGATTCAAAGCCTAATTGAATTAGATTTGGTAGGATTTTTGAATTGGATTCGAATGAAGTTTGAATTGGATTCAAATATAATCATGGATCAAGTCCTAATTGATAAATTAAATTTAATTTAAGGAGGATTGATTTAATTTGAGATTAATTAGATTTTATAACCTAAGTAGGACTTAGATTCAAAGTCTAATTAAATTAGGTTTGATAAGATTTTGAATTAGATTTGAATCGGATTTGAATTGGATTCAAATCGAACCTAAATTAAAAATTATTTTCTCTTAATTATTTAAATTAGCTTAAATTTAATTAGATTTGACTCAATTGGAAGATAATTGAGTTTACTATCCAAATAGAACTTGGATTAAAAGTCTAATTAAATTAGTATTGACAGGATTTTGAATTGAATCTAAATGAAAAACCAATTTTTTCTAATTAATTCAAATCAAATTTAATTTAATTATTCTTGACTTAATTTGAGACTAATTTAATTTTATAATCTAAGTAGGACCTGGATTCAAATTCTAATTAAATTAGGTTTGGTAGAATTTTAAATTGGATTCGAATCGGATTAGAATTAGATTCGAATTGGATATGGGATGTGTTTTAGATTATTAGTGATGGCAAATACTCCATTGCTAATTCCATCATCAATAATATTTTTAAATATTTTTTAGTTTATTATTATTAAAAAATTATTAGCAATGGCATGAGTTTCGTCGCTAAGAGTCAAAATTCATCATCGTTAATATATACTTTATGTTTAAATATTATAAAAAAATTTGAAAATTTTAAATAATTTTAGAGACAGCTTATGCCATCGCTAATAATCAAGAAGCCATTGCTAATAAGTATTTATTAGTGATGACAAAATTATTATCGCTAATAATCCAAATTTATCATCACTAATATTTTTTTAATATTTAAATATTTTTTTTTTTAAATTTTTAGAGATGGCACTCACCGTCGCTAATAATGAAATTATTGTCACTAATAGTATTAGTAATGGGATTATTTTTTATTGGTATTATGGTGGCAAAAAGTTGTTATTAGAGATGGAAAAAATTTTTGTCGCTAATATTCAATTTTCTTATAGTGGAAGGACTCTTCTATATGTGCATGCCCCACCTCTTAATCTAATTAAAAGGTGCAACAAAAGGTGTGGGAGGCATGTGAAGAGATAAGGATAAGAGGTTGGAGTAGTTCCAACCTCCTATCTTAAATTCAAAATTCAAGATGGACTCTATCCTTATCCCAATGCATGGCCTAGTTCAATGGAGAGAAAAGGGATGACAATACTCTTCCTAGGCATGGAAAATATTATGAGAAATCTAATTTCCCATAGTATTTGGGCGGTGGTCAAAGGGCCAAATGCTAACGAGTTAGTCCAATCTAATTGGACTCTCTAGTTTATCCAATTAGGTCTCTAACCAACCAAGTTTGGCCTGACCCAATTAAACCAGAGTAAATCTAATCACATTAGGCTTAAACTATCTCAATTAAATTCTAATCAAATCATGAATTAATTGAGCCCAAGTTCTAATCAAATCAGGGATCAATCTTCCTTAGCGATTGGGTCATCTTATAACCTAATTAGGTCAAACCCAATTGAATCCAATTCAATTAGATTTGATCCAAACCTCATTGCTCAATCAAATTAAGTTAATTAGCAATCTAACTACTAATTAATCTTCTAATAATGATAGAGTCCCAATCCAATGGGACTCTTGATCATAGGGTTTCAGTTCAGTGAAACTCTTGATCAGAAAGTTTCAGATCAGTGGGACTCTTGATCAGCCATCAGATCAGGTAGGAACTTCTATTATGTATGACTCCATAGGTTCAAATGCTAAGTTGGTAGCATTAGAATCAATTTCTGTATCAATCAATGTGACCATCTAGCCATGGTACCCAATGTCTAGATAGGTCAAATAGTCGTAACGCGACATCCATAAACCCGTGATATAAGGTTACCATATAATTCATCCCTTTGACCTCAATGCTCAGGATGATATTGGAGTTTAACTGTCAACTTTTAATCAATGCATTCAGATCATGTCTCAACCTCATAAATCCTGTGACTCCTCATAAGGATTACCTGGCCAAGATTTTGCTAAATTAAAATACATCATAGCATCATCTCTAATACTTGGAAGGGTCAATCCCATCTTGACTCATACATCAACTTTATAAGTACTTGACTGTATCCAAAAATCTTCCATCACTATATTAGAAATATAAAAAGTTCAGTACCAAAGTATAATGAGTTGCTTACAAGTCACCATGTGATCTTAAGTTTGAGGGACACTTAAACCCATATCCTTCATAAGCAACATTTGATAGTAGAAAGCTTCATAGTTAGATCACATTCAGTAAAATGTACACCTATATTTTATCCACATGCCATATCAATTTCTCCACACTCCTTGATTAAAAGGACAACCAACATATATAGCACACAATAACCTATGATAAACATTATCGTCCTAGGTAACAACGTATCATTTGATCATGAATTGGTTTAAGGATTAAATGATAAATCCTTCTTTATCAATTTTAAATAGTCCTAAGGACTTCATCATAAAAGAGTTCATAAAGAAAGATGCACAAAAAGTGATAAAAAGCTAGAATAATATTTTATTCAATTGATAATTTATATATATTTTATAATGAGCTTAACCATCTATAGGCTAGATGATTGGCTTTAGGATACATTTTCCAACAACTCCAACTTAGACTAAAGCCAATCAGAATAGTATCTTATACCAATCTTTTATTTATGATCATTGAACTCTTTAATTTTAAGGACTTTAGTAAATGGGTCGGCCATGTTCTCCTTTCCATCGATCTTCTGAAGCTTGATGTCTTCTCATTCCACGATCTCTTATGCAAGATGGTATTGATGCAGAATATGCTTAGTGTGCTGATGTACCTTCAGTTCTTTTGCTTGAGCTATGGCTCCAATGCTATCACAATAAAGCAGAATTGAACCATACAAGAAGGGTACCACTCCCAACTTGCCGATGAACTTGCATAGCTACATAGCTTCTTTTGCAGCATCGAATGCTGCGATATACTTTGCCTCGCATATAGAATTGGCCATAGTGGACTACTTAGAATCCTTCTAGCAGATAGCTCCACCATTTAGGATAAAAATATATCCCAATATATTTTTACTATCATCATGATCTGATTGAAAATTAGAATCAGTATATCTCACAAGTTTCAAGTCAACATCTCCATAAATGAGCTACTGGTCTTTAGTATTTCTTAAATACATTAGGATTGACTTTACAACCTTCCAATGGTTCTCATTTAGATCAGACTAGTACCTACTCACTATCCCTAGTGAGTATGCTACATCCAATTTCGTACATGTTATGGCGTATATTATAGAACTATTATCGAAGCATATGAAATTCTACTCATATACTCTCTCTTGAGGAGTTGTTAGACAATCCCTCTTTGAGAGAGAAATTTCATAGCCTATTAAAAGATAGCCTTTCTTGAAATTCACCATACTGTACCAATTTGGCACAGTATCGATATACAGGGATTGGGATAACCCAAGCAATCTTTTAGATCTATCTCTATAAATCTTCATTTTTAGGATGTAGAAAGCTTCTCCTAAGTCCTTCATGGAGATCTAAAATGATAGCCAAACTTTTATTCCCTGTAATGCAGGGATGTCATTTCTAATTAAGAGAATGTCATCCACATATAATATAAAAAATACTACTATAGAACCACTAGCTCATTTATATATACAGGATTCTTCTCCATTCTTAATAAAGCCATACGTTCTGATTTCCTTATCAAAATGCATGTTCCAACTCCAAGATGCCTACTTCAATCTATAAATGAACCTTTGAAGCTTGCACACCTTAGACTCGTTTGTGGATATGAACTCTTCAGGCTGTATCATATATACCTTTGAAGAAACCAGATCTAGGGTTTCATGGATAGATCCTAAAACTTTTCAAGATCAAGCAGTGGAAGACTTAAATAAATCAATATTTATTAAAAAATAGAGAATCCCTAGATCTAAGATTCTATTACATGATTATTGCATGATATTAAATTAAAAATTAAAAATATAAAGAAAGAAGAAGTGTTGATCATATTAACACAGATCTATACTAGATCAGAATCATATAAGTAATAAGAGATCATATCTTTGTTATTTGTATAAGTTAGATGTTTTAACTTGCTGATCCAGGCTTGAGAATGATGTTGCAAGTTATATACACATCCAGCCTCTAAGAGATATCCACATGAGCCCACGAATGCTGATCAGAAGTTTGATATTCGAAAATCAGCATAATTTGCTAGAACTGTGCTGATCCTTCTTTGATGATTGATTTAGATCTTTCTTCTTTGAAACTTGGACTCTTCAATTTTCAAAAGTCAAGGAAGATGATATGTGATGCTGAGATTTCTCTCAAAAGCTCACAAATAATGAAGGAAGAGGTGTAGAACAAAATATTAGAAGAAGACCCTCTTCTTCTTCTTTATTCTCTCACCTAGATACCTTGATTGGTATCTTTAAAATTCCCACATCCTAGAAAAATTTTTCCCTGATTTTCCCATGCCTAAGAGCCCTATCAAATATATGAAATTCATGAAAAAATTAGCCCAAAATTTCTTTTAAATAGAGAGATATAGACCACTCCTTCTCTAGGTCAAATATCTAGTAAGGAAGGTCCAATTAAGGCATGAATTGGGGTGCCCAAGAGCACTCCTTCTCTAGGTCAAATATCTAGTAAGGAAGGTCCAATTAAGGCATGATTTGGGGCGCCCAACTCTCGAGCACCCCCTCCTTCTTTTCTACTATGGACCTTCAAGTTTTGTCATACAAAAATCCCTCTAAAAGCCACAAAAATTCTAGAAAAAATCTGGGTGGAATCGGTGCACTATAGGAAGAGTTTTGGTTTCCTAAAATTCTATCTCATGCAATTTGAAATCAAAACTAATTCCTACTTTGACTTGGTCCACACTTAATTTACCATGTAAGAAAGAAAGAGAAGGACTTTGGGATGTGGTGGGCTTCTCTTGGGCATGGAGAATTCATGCAAAATCAAAGGAGGCATGAAGAGTGGGTGTTGGGACTAAGGTGGCGCAAGGATAGGGAATCCTAGTCATACTGGGATTCCTATTTTGACTTGGTCATATATGGTTTCTTAAACCAAATCAAGCTAGAAGTAAATCAACCAAATTAAATTATGATCTAATTTAATTAAGAACTTAATTAAATTATATTAAATTATATTTAGTTTCAATTTAATTTTTTAATCAAATTAGAAAATTGTGTTGATCCAAGTTCTAGTTGAACTAGGACTAGTTCTTCCTTGCACTTAGCTTATCCAATAAACCAATTGAACTTGATCCAATCAAGTCTAAATAAAATTTAATTAAATTATATTTAATTAGACTTAATCTCAGACCTCTGACTTAATAAAATTAAGTCAATTAGCAATCTAATTGCTAATCGATCTTCCTACAATAGTTGCACTAGGTTGAACACCAATCATATTGATCGTTTATCCCTTGAACGATTTTTATCATTGATCAACCATCGAATCAGATCATGAACTCTAATGTCTGTGACCTTATTGGTTTGAACCTAACCTAGTAATATAGAAATAAATTTTTATACCAATCAAAGTAATCATATAGCAATGGTACCTAATGGTCGGATAGGTCAAATATGTATAACAACATCCTTAGAACCCATGTGGATATAGTTTTCATAAAATTCATCTCCTTGACCAAAATGCTTGTAGGACACCTCAAAGTTCAACTGTCAACTCTAATAAAGTTGTACACATTGTATTTTAAAATATCAAATCCATCTGATGGATTATCCTGGCCAAGGTTTTGCTATATTAAAATATAGTGATACATTTTTCTCCAACTCTTCGAGTGGTCAATTTTATCTTGATCAGACTATGACTTTGCAAGTACTTGACTATGCTCAGAAGCCTTCTATTACTAAATTAAAAATTTAGTTAGTCTGATACCAAAGCATAGTGAGTTGCTTGTAAGTTATTGAGGTGATCTCAGGTCCAAGGGCACTTATACCTATATCCCATCATAGATATTTTCGATAGTAGAATGCTCTAGAGTTGATCACTGATAAGTACTATAAATTTATCAATAAAAATATTAAATTATTAATTAATTTATATTAATTTTTAAGAATTAATAATTAATTGATACATCTTTGTAAGAAATTCATATTTTTATTTATTAAAAAAATTAATAAAAAAATAAAAAAAAATAAAAAATAAAATTTTATTATCAATGGGAAGAGCTTACTTTTTTTATTACAACAAAATAAGTTTCGAGCAAAATAAAGCTAAAATGGAGAAGATATGAATTTCTAAAGAAATAAAATAAATAAAAATTAAATAAAAAATAACGTACGACTCATATACTTTGATTCAGCTTTAGGCTTCATGCGGATCGCTATCAGATGGCAGCACTTACATCTGACTCAGATCCAATGGTCTAGAACACTTTTGATGGTGATCAGGACTCCTAATGCGCAATCAGCCGCTAGATTTTCTTTATCAACGCACAATCAATGGTCAGAATTTAATCCAACCTAATCTAGGTCGATACACATCCGATTTTGATGATTTTTGATCCATTGGATTCCTATTGAACGACTAGATTTCACCAGACTTCATCAAATTCATCTTAAAGCTATTTTAATCTAAATTTTACTCAAATTTCTTTCTATTTTGATGATTTAAAAGGCTCTTTGTCCCATATTGCCTAGAAAAAAATCCTCAACTCCTCCTAGTTCTATAAATAAGATCCCAGGCTTCCAAAATTCATAATCTTCGATCAAGGTGAAACGTTGATAAAGGATAGAGCCAGGCTTTGGATTAGAGATTGCTTCAAAGCAACGGATGCCAAGAAAAAGAGCTGGACTTCTACATCGTCTTTTTGCCAATGTCGATCCAAGATTAGAGATCAGCCTATTTAATTTCTTTTTCTTTTTTCTATATATTTAAATTATAAACTTTTTAATTAATGCAGTATTTATTTTTATGCTCTTTAATTTCATGCTCTTTATTTTTATTATAATTTAATTTTTATATTTTAATTATTATTTTTTATTTTATTGCAAGTAGATGTTAAGATCTAACTAGTAGATCTTAGTACCAAGTTTAAATTTCTGCATCTTTTAATTTTTACTTTTTATTTTCCGACTTCACTTTTGATTTCAAAACTCTTTTCTATTCTTTTTTTTAAAAAAAATTAAAAATTTTAAAACTAAAACACTATCTTTCCTATGGATTCAATCCAACTCACCGCTATCTATATACTTTTAATTATTTTAAGAAGTTGGATTAAACTGATAAACATGATGTCTTAACGATAATATCGTATTCTTATCAAGTTTTTTGTGCTGTTATCAAAAATTATTTTTAATTTTTGATTTTAATTTTTTAATTTATTTTAAATAAATTAAAAATAATTTTGGTAAACATACCAAGTTTTTGGCAAAGTTGTTGGAGAAGGCACGAACATTAAATTTTTGATCTCTTTATTTTTTTTATAAATAAATTATAAATAAATTTTTTATTTTCTTGTAAATATTGCTTGCTAATTTTTTTTATTTATTTTATAGAAAAAGAGGTTAAAGAATAAAAAGAACTAGGGCATGGAATAAATCATTTAGTTTTGCTTGGTGAGATCAATCCTAACCCTAGTCTCTTTTCTTTTTATTTATTTATTTATTTATTTACTTTATTTTCAAATTAATTTAAAAAAATATCCATTTAAATCTAATTAAAAGCTTCATGATAAGATTAGAAATCCTAACTATTTAGAGCATGCATCATATTAGTTTTATTTTTTTTTCTGGTGATTGCTAGAGGCAAGGTAAGTATTTTAGAATTCAATTAGTTACATGCATCTAGTTTAAATTGCATAGAATCTCTTGTTTGAACTTTTTTTTTAGCATATCATATTAAATCAAATTAAGGGCAACACCCAATTAAACAAGATAAGATGGAGATTTGATCACCCTTTCTTGGCCCACAAATAACCAACTAGCAACCTGCATTAACTTAAGCCTTTAATTTTAAAATCAATTAGACATCAGTCCTAGAAGCTCGAGCTCAATAGGACAACAAACCCTAAGAGTTGAACCAGATTAGAGTTAGTCAATTTGACAGGTGTCTAGAAAAGTGGTTTGGGGACAAATGGGTTCGAAGGAAGATGGTTTCTAATTAGTTTCATTAGCTTACCTAGCCAAGCATAATTGGTGTCTAAGACAAGCAATGGGAGAACTTCCATCGACCTTACACTTACCTGATCAGTTGATTGGCTGATCTTATACTTGAAGGGCCTAAAGGTAGCCTTGGCAGTTAGAAGCTATTTAGATCTAGGATAACCCTTAGTTATGATTGATTGACTAACTTGATTACTAACCAACATTATTACTAATTAAAACGAATTCATCTCACTCTTCTTAGCTCTAGGACTCTTTAGGACCTTTCCTTTAGAATTTTTATTTCTTTCATTTTTTTCTCTTCAAAAATAAAATAAAATAAAATAAAATAAAAATTAAATTAAAAATTAAATTAAATTAAATTAAACTAATTAAAAAATATTTAAAATAATAATTAAATTAAATTAAATTAAATTAAATTAAAAAATAATAATTAAAATAATTAAAATAATTTTAAAAATTATTTTTTTATAAAAATAATATAATAAATAATAAAAAATATATATATATAATTCTAAAAAAAATCTATAAAATTTTTGAATAATACATTAGGGTTGCACCAAGGCATGCACGGTAGGAAATCGCTTTACCTGATCTAGTTGAATGCAACCATAAAATTGAAATGCTGAATCATATTAAATCTGATAACTAAATGGCTGAAAATTTTAGAAAATCATCTAAGCAGATGAAAGAATACTTTATTCCTTCCACCCATAACCCATTGACTTGTATCTAATTATCTGAAATTTATGCTACCCATTATGAGATCAAGTCGACAATAATCTAGATGCTTCCATCTTTCTATGGGAATACCAATGAAGATCCTTATAAGCTTCTAGATGAATTCTTAAAAATCTACTCTACGATAAAAATTTAAAATTTAACTAATGATGCCTTTAGACTAATTTTATTTTTCTTATCATTAAAAGATAAAGCCAAGTACTGACCTAGCACAATAGGGAGACCAATTAAAACTTGGGTTGAATTGCAAAGTGAATTTCTTAAAAAAATTTATCCCATAGGCCGAACCAACATTATGAGATGAGCTATCACGGGATTTGCTCAGCTTCTAGGAAAACAGATTCACGAGTCATAGGAGAGACTTAAGAAACTTCTTAGAAAATGACCACACCATGGTCTGTCTAAGTGGCAAATAGTTCAAGCTTTCTATGAGGGTTTAGGAGACCAATACAGACAGATGGTAGATGCATCCTATGGAGGTGCATTCATGAACAAGAGTGAGGACGAAGCCTATACCTTATTTGAAATCCTGAATGAAAACTCAATTAACCATGCTTCATTATCTTTCTACCAAATCTAAGTAGGGATCCATGAATTTAAATATCTAGAATCTAGTTCTAAGGCTGATTCAAATTTGATAAATAAAGTAAACTTTCTTACTTAAAAATTAGATCAAGTTCAATCCTAAGTCAATAATCTCCTACACAATTCACATCATCTTCTAATTATCAGTAGATTTGTTCAATCTGTGCTAGTTTAATCCATCATGTGAGTGAATGTCTTATGACTGTACAGTTTTCACTTTTTATCTAAGAACAAGTCCAAACTGCTAAAGGCTACTCCAAGTCGGTTAATGATCCATTTTCAAATTCCTATAACTTTGGCTGGAGAAACCATCCTAATTTTTCTTGAAAATCATAACAGACTTAGGCTCAGACCCAAACTCTATCAGTGCAAAATTATCAGAATAGACCTTAATACCAAAACTATGCTTATAACAGAGGTCAGCCTAGTCAACCTTTCTAGCCACCACATTATAATCATCCTACATACCCACCTCCTAAACAGACCAATCTAGCTGACGATAGATTTAACCAACTTCAACAATTAATTCTAACTCAACAACAATCTATCGCCAGGCTAGAAGTGAAGAAAAATCCTAATTTCTCGGACCAGGTTCGTTCAGATCTGATAGGATCAAGAGATATATTTCAAAGATTTTTTTCTTTGATCCGAATCAGATCTAAGATGTTTCAGATCTAATTTTTATTATTTTAATAATTAAAATAAAATATAAATAAATTAAATTAAATTAAATTTATCTTGATGTAGGGTAATCCTATTACCCGTTGATGATCCTATAAGCAACGAAAGGTTCTAGATCTAGCCACGCAAGTGCCTGTTCTCTATCGGTATCCACTCAGGCTGGATCTGAAGATCCTCTTCTTCTCTATCACATCTCTAAAAATTAGATCTGAATCTAATTTAGAGGATCTTCAAAATAACTTTTGAAGATTAGTAGTTGTCCTTTACAGCAGCGCAGCCTTCTAGCTTTCTATTGCCTTTTTGTCGTCTAGATTGCACCAACTGAGATCCCAAACTTCTTTACTGTAGTTTAATTGATGATCACCAGATTCAAACCCTTATTTGTATGATCCAATTAGGTTTAGTTCTATATGGTAATGGGATATGTCATGATCTCTATTATTGACATCATCAAAACTTCTTTCGATGGATTAGAACTCTTCTGATTCGAACAGCTAGAATGATCGATCATCTAAATCATTATAATTGCTCCCAAAATCCACCAGTGACACCTAGCAATATATGGTGGCAACCAATCAGAGCTGAATGCGAACCTCTTGGTATAGCTACCTGTGTGATTAAGTTCTTCTATCTTGAGCTCGATCAGATTAGGGTTAAGGTAAACTCGTCGAACCCTAGTTTCTGTCATATGATATAATCATTCGATTCAAGTCCGATGTGAAAACCTAAATAAAAACTCTTTCTATTATTTTACTCTGCCATAGCTATGGGCTTCTGGACTTGATTTTCATGATCATCATAGCGCTACTCCTCTACCACCGAGGTAGATAGATTTCATCTTGATGTAATCCAGTTCCTATATGAACATGCTATAGCCAACATACACCTCAGGGTTCTGAATGACTAGGAGATCGAGTTATGGTGTAGTCAAACTATAACACCCTCAAGGTGAACTATCGATGCACCTCACATCAAAGAACCTGACACACCACTGCAGCATCGAGTCAGTCATTGACGAGAAGGTAGACTTCCTAATGACTACTCGAGGTGGTCATGCTCAGTGCCCTCGTTCTCTAACAAGTATCTGTACTCTTGCTCCGGTGTCTTCACATCATAGACTTAAGACTTATCTACTAAAAAGAAGCAATTGTACACTAATCTTTCAGATCAATCACCATCCTCGTGATGATCCTATGGTCGAAAGCATTTTATGAGTTAATAATGATTATTCATGTCTTAAATTTTCAACTATTGAAAATATAAATTATCATTACCATTAACTCAAAGGATGTATCACAAACACTAAATACACATATGTGATAGAAAATAACCCATTTCATTGATTATGATCAAAATTATAATTTTGCCCCTAGAAGTGTATTACAAGTATCAGCCAATTCTAGCTTCTAGGGCATATATATCTAACAAGAAGCTCAAATTGGATAACTAGCTAAATCTAACATGAGGAGAGAACCAAGTTAATTATCGACCCTACCAATTTCAAACAATCTACCTAATATCCATCAACTATCTGGACCAAGTTATCAATTTAATGTCTCATTTAAGAATTTCCAATTTGAGAATGCCAAAGTAATTTCTGAACTTAAAAGCTATAGGATTCTTATGGACCCATACCAAGATCAGGTGAGGGAAGCTAGTACTGATGCTAGCCAAAATAAAAATTTAGAGGAATAGATTAGTACTGAGACTAACCACATAGAAGAATCTAAGTTCGAAACTAGTATTGATGCTAGTTCCAGTTTAAATGAGATAAACATCGAGAAAAAGAGAATAGATGATTTACCCGAGACTTATAAACCTAATGTCCTATTCTCTTCAACCCTAGAAGCCGATTCTTCTTACAAAAATCAAGAGGCATGTAATGAAGTGTCAATGGAGTTGTGTAAGCAAGATCACATTAATTTATCTCCAAAATTAAGCCATATCAGCTAGTGCATCCAAATGCACCACGCCGAGCCAAGATCCAATTATAAGGATTGGCTCTAGAACTTTAAAATTATTTTGGATTTCAAGAAGTTGACTCATGTATTGGATCAAGATCCTCCCACCTTACCAACTTGTCCATCCTCTGAACAGAGAGTATCTCTTGACAAATGGATGGATGAAGATAATAAGGCTAGATACTACATGTTGGGCTCGATGTCTGATGAGCTTCAGCGCCAACATGAAGATATCAAGACTATCCATCAAATGTTGGCTCACCTACAAGAGTTGTTTGGTGAACAGAGTCGCACAACCAAATATTAGGTCACTAAATGACTATTTAAGACTAAAATGCATGATGGACAGTCAGTCCAAGATCATTATCTGATGATGATCAAGGAATTGGAAGAGCTTAAGAAGCTCGGAGTGAAGTTAGACCACGATCTATAGAATGATATAATTCTGCAATCCTTGGCTGATGCGTATGGGCAGCTCATCATGAACTACCATACGCATAAACTTCAGAATCCTCTGATCGAGCTTATGAATATGCTAGTTACTGCTGAGATTTCTATGAAAGATTCTAAAGGCTCAGTACTTGCTATGGAATGGACTTCTTTCAAGAAAAAGTTTTTTGTAAAGAAGAAGAAGTTTGTGAAAAAATAGAAGGTGGAAGGTGGAAAGAAAAAAAGACAGAGCTGAAGAAGAAGGCTACTAACAAAGAAAAGTATTTTCATTATAATACTGACGGTCACTGAAAGCGAAACTATCCTACATACCTGGCCATCCTGAAGAATAAGAAGAAGACAGATCCTTTTGGAGGTATGCTCGTTATTGAATCTAACCTTATGATTTCTTCTACATCTAGTTGGATGCTTGACTTTGATTCTAGTGCTCATTTGTGTACTTTCATGCAGAATCTTGAAGATAGCAATAAGCTGAGGGATGGTGAGATGATCCTATGCATCAAAAATGGAGCAAGATTTGCTGCTGTGGTCGTGGGAACCTACCCTCTTCGACTATCATCTGGCTTAGATTTAGTACTTAAGGATTATTATTATGTACCTACTGCAAGTACGAATTTGATTTCTATTTCATGTTTAGCACAAGAAGGCTATGTAATTAATTTTCTTAAGGACCATTATAATATTCTTTATGAAAGAAATAAAATTGTAAGTAATTTTCTTATTAACGATCTCTACCAGTTATATATTGATGTATTTATCTTTAATATCGAGCAAAATGTGATGCCATAAGATCAAAATGACCCAGGAATAGTCCAAACAATAGGTATCTATGGCACCTAAGCCTAGGTCATACAGTAGAAGATAGGATTAACAAATTGGAGAAAATTAGACTATTGAGTCCATTGACTTTTGAGTCATATCCAATTTGTGAATCATGTCTTCATGGCAAAATGACTAAGCTTCCTTTTGTAGGACATAGGAGAAGGGCCATAGAACTACTTGCCCTAGTACATACTGATGTGTGTGGTCCATTTGATGTGCCGACTAGAGGCAACTTTCACTACTTCATAATCTTTATCAATGATTTATCTCAGTATGGGTATGTGTATCTTATAAGACACAAGTCTGAAGCCTTTGAAATATTTAAGAAATTCAGACATGAAGTTGAAAAGTAAATTGGAAAATCCATTAAGATTCTTTGATCAGATCGAGGAGGCGAATACCTTAGTTAGAAATTTTTGAACTATCTCAAGCAAAATGGCATAGTCTCAGAATGGACTCCATCTGGAACACCTAACTCAATGGTGTTTTAGAATGGAGGAACTGGACCCTATTAGATGTGGTCCAATCCATGATGAGCTTCATAGACCTTTCTAATTTTTTTTGGAGATATAGTCTATTAACTACTATATATTTACTAAATAGGGTTCGCTCTAAAACCATTCTTACCACACCATATGAGATATGGCATGGTAAGAAACCAAGTCTGAGTCATCTTAGAATTTGGGGTTGTCTGGCTCATGTCAAAAGACAACAAGCGAATAAGTTACCCTATAGATCCTTTAGAGTCGATTCATAGGATATCCTAAAGAGTCATTAGGATATTATTTCTACATTCCAGAAGACCACAATATGATTGTGAGTCAGCATGCCATCTTTTTTGAAAAATAGTTTATTCAAGATGGTGGCATTGGAAAGCAGATCAAGCTCGAGAAAAAAATCTCACAAGAGCAACGAGCTAAGGATCCTATGGAACCAAATCAGATTGAGCCAATACAATCACTACCTCCTCCATCTTATAGATCGAAAAGGATTTCTCATCCTCCTGAGAGGTACTTAGATAAAATTTCAGAGAAAGTGGAGAAAATATTCCTCATAGGTAATGGGCTTCATGGTGATGATCCCAAAATCTATGACGAGACGATATCGGATATCGACTCTAAGAAATGGTTAGAGGCAATGAAGTTAGAAATTAACTTGATGCACTCAAACCAAGTCTGGACCTTGGTAGATCCACCAGAAGGTATAATACCTATTAGGTGTAAATGGATCTACAAGAGAAAGATTGGTGCAGATGGAAATGTGGAGACATTCAAAGCTAGATTAGTGGCAAAAGGGTATAGTCAATGCGAAGGATTGACTATCAAGATAACTTTTTGCCAGTAGCCATGCTAAAATCCATCCGCACATTGCTTGCTATTGCAGTCTATTTCGATAATGAAATATGATAAATGGATATAAAAATGGCATTCTTAAATAGATACCTTGAAAAAGATATCTATATGGAATAGCCACTAGGTTTCACATCCAGTGATATTGATCACAAAGTATGCAAGTTGCAAAGACTCATATATGGACTTAAGCAAGCATCTCGGAGCTAGAATACTTATTTTAATGATGTGATCAAATTATTTGATTTCATCAAGAACGAGGAGGAACCATGTATTTTTAAAAAGATCAGTGGGAGCACTATTGTCTTTCTCGTACTGTACGTAGATGATATCCTCCTTATTGGGAATGATATTTCAATGTTGACCATAGTTAAAATATGGTTATCTAAAGAATTCTCCATGAAAGACCTAGGAGAAGCATCCTTTATTCTAGGAATTAAGGTCTATAGAGATAGACCGAATAGGATGCTAGGTCTTTCACAGAAGATATATATAGAGGAAGTGCTAAAGAGGTTTAGCATGAAAAACTCCAAGAAAAAATTGGTACCCTTAAGACATGGCATTCATCTCTCCAAGAAAATACGTCCCAACACACCTAAGGAGATTGAACGCATGAGCAAGATCCCTTATGCTTCAGCAATAGGGAGCCTCATGTATGCCATGTTATGTACATGACTTGATATAGCCCATACTGTGAGTGTCACGAGCAGATATCAGTCGAATCTAGATGAAGAACATTGGACTTCTATGAAATGTATCCTTAAGTACTTAAGAAGAACTAAGGATATGATGTTGATTTTTGGTAATGGAGAACTCCAAGTCCAGGGATATATAGACTCAGATTTTATGTCCGATATAGATGACCAAAAGTCAACATCTGAGAGTTTATTTATATGTAATGGTGGTGCTGTCAGTTGGAAGAATTCCAAGCAAATAGTGATAGCAGATTCCACCATAGAAGCAGAGTACATCGCTGCATCAGAAGCTACGAAGGAGGCATTCTAATACAAGAAGTTCGCCGTAGGGATCAAAGTGATGCTATCGGATGACATTTCTCTATACTACGATAATAATGGTGCCATAGTCCTTACTAAGGAGCCAAAGTCTCACAAAAAATTCAAGCACATTGAGCGATGATACCACCTCATCCGTGATTACCTTGAGAAAGATTACGTCAAGGTCAAGAGAGTCGACTCCACAAATAATATGGCAGACCCACTTACAAAGCTATTGGGCCAGTAGAAGATCGAAGCCCATCTTAAGAAGATGGGACTGAGATTTGTGGCCAATTGGCTATAGGTCAAGTGGGAGTTTGTCAGATATGTGTGCCATAGAAGCCAGATTGGCTGACACTTGTAATACACTTCTAATGGCAAAATTATAATTTTAACTATAAATAATAAAATAGATTATTTTCTATCACAGTGTATATTTGAAAGTGTCTATGATACATCTCTTGAGTTAATGATAATGATAGTTCATATTTTCAAGAGTTGAAAATTTAAGATATGAATTTTCATTATTAACTCATAAAATGCTTTCGACCGTAGGATCATCATGAGGATGGTGATTGATCTAAAAGATTGGTGTATGATCACTTCATTTGGATAGATGAGTCTTAAATCTATGATGTAGAGATACCGGAGTAAGAGTATAGGTACTCGTTAGAGAATGAGGGCACTGAGCATGACCACCTCGAGCAGTCATGAGGAAGTCTACCTTCTCATTGATGACTGGCTCGAAGCTACAGTAGCATGTTCGGTTCTTTGATCTGAGGTGCATCAATAGTTCACCTTGAGGGTGTTGTAGTTTGACTATACCATAACTCGGTCTCCTAGCCATTTGGAATCCTGAGGTGTATGTTGGCTATAGCATGTTCATTGTAGGAATTGGATCGCACCAATAGGAGATCTATCTACCTCGGTAGATGAGGAGTAGCCCTATGATGATCATGAGAATTAAGTCCATAAGCCCATGACCATGGTAGAGTGAAATAATAGAAAGAGTTTCTATTAGGATTTTCACATTGGACTTGAATCGAATGATTAATTCATATGATGAAAATTAGGGTTTGACGAGATCACCTAAATCCTAATCTGGTTGGGGCTTAAGATAGAAGAACTTAATCACATAGATAACTACACCGAGAGGTTTGCTTTCAATTCTGATGGGTTGCCACCATATGCTGCTAGGTGTCATAGTGGATTTTGGGAGAAATTAGAATGATTTGAATGATCGATCATACTAGTTTTCTAAATTAGAAAAATTCTGATTCATCAAAAGATATTTCGATGATGTCAATGATAGAGATTATGACATTTTCCATTACCATACGAAATTGAACCTAACTAGATCACACAAATAAGGTCTGGATATCATCAATTAGATTAGCTTAGTTCAATTGGTTTGAATAAGATTCAATTAGGTTCAAGAAAATCGTGCTAGCACATGATTGAGCCTAATGTTTTTCTTTAACAATCATTAAAGCTTATCTCAACTGAGCCAAATGTGTTTGGACTCACTCAAAAATCTTTACTTAGTCTGACTGAAGATTGTCCAGGTTAGAAAAAGATTATCTTAATTTATGAGATAAATTTGAGATAATACCTACCATTTTCCATCACCTACTAAATCTTATCTTCGAACATTGGTCAAATGTTGACCCTGGATACTTAGACATCTGCCCATGTGTCATGCACCCATAGGAGAGTACCTGAGAATTTGTCCCCCTACTAAAAGGAAGATAGGAAGGGGGCACGCCTCCCTAGGCATGCACCCCATGAGGATAAAAGATGGAGTCCCATATAGATGGGACTCCAGTTGCTTTAGGGGATTAAATTGTGTGGCACCAAGAAGACTTGTTAGACCGAGTCTTGGCACCACCTAAGGAGAATTTTAAGGGTCTCTAATCTAATTGGATCAGATAATGTCATCCCACCAATCAAATTTAGATCTGATTGCATAAAGGGTCGTGATTGGCCAGGATGATGTGGCACTGCATGGCGCAGCAAGGTCTATATAAATCCTATCTGTGCCTAGAATTCAATTCTTCTACCTTTAGCCCAAGCCACATAGCCCCTCTCCCTCCTTCTCCATGCCACCCTTTGGTCCTCTCTCTCATCTCCACGCCCAAGGGCCTTTGGGCATGAAGAATGTGCGATCCAAGCAAGTGAAAGGCATCAGAAAAGGAAGAATGCAACATTGCTGCAAGAGACAACGACTGTTCTTCAAAAGTAGTTTTGAAGACCTTCAGATCTAGATCTAATTTTTGGAGGATTGATTGAGAAGAAGAAGATCTTTAGATCCTATCGGAGTAGATATCGATAGAGGCCAAGCACTTGCGTGGCTACATTCAGAACCTCAAGCAAACATCCAGATCATCACAGGATAATTAGATTACCTAAAACAAAGGTATAATTAAATTAGATTTAATTTTAATTTTAATTTTTATTATTAGATCAATAAGATTAGATCAGAGGAGTCTCAAATTTGATTAGGATCTTAAAAAAAAAAAATTTAAAATATTCCTCCTAATCTAATCAGTTCTGAACGAACTTGATTCAAAAAATAGATTTTTTCCTTCAGAAGATGGCACAACTACTCTTATGCCTCTCTACTTCATCAAGTGTGCCAAAGAAATCTTCCAACACTTGAAGCATGTCCTTTGGCTGAGCCATCTCA
This sequence comes from Cocos nucifera, assembly GCA_006176705.1. Lineage (NCBI taxonomy): Eukaryota > Viridiplantae > Streptophyta > Magnoliopsida > Arecales > Arecaceae > Cocos > Cocos nucifera. Next base: position 291,910 of record QRFJ01000493.1, read on the forward strand.
AATCTGTGACTGAACTCGTTGCTCATAGCAACCAGCATAATGCAGTGCATCATGATCTGGTCATTGAGCCATTTTTGGTAAGTATCTTTGACTATTTCATGTGCATTGACAGTTGGCTCCTCAGGTGCAGGATTCATTAATATATATAGGATCCGTTCATGCTCCAGGATAATTTTTAACTTTTGGTACCAACTACCATAGTTGGATCCCACCAACTTATCATTGTCCAATAATGATCGAAGCGATAGGAAAGTGGCCATATCTGCACAAAAAAAAAAACCATAACCTAATTAGTAATTGATTCAATAAATCTAAAGATTTAGACTTTAATCAAAAGGTTCTCTCACTATTTTATTCAAATTGATAGCCTCTACCTCCAATTCAAGGAATTATCCTAATTTCATAGTGCGTACTAGAATCCACATAGACTGCACATGGGCCTAATTTTGGTTGGCCAATCCATATACATTTAAGGGTCGGTTCATAACCAATTATTTCTTCAAATAATTTTTAATAATTAAATTTTGTCCTAGTTCCTAATCAGTAGGCTTTGACCTCCATTGAAAAGGTCTAGTTAGGTCCAACCATTAATATGACCATAATTAGCCCATCAAACCACTGAATGATTAGGCCCCACTTTGGTTGGCTAATCTAACCACCATTTAGAAAGATGCAGCCAAGAAATCACATAATGAATGATTATTCCATTAGCCAATAAACTCCAGGCCTTTGGGCCTCTAATGATTATCCAACTAATGGAACCATTATCATCCACTTTAATGAGAGGCTATGATCTAATTATCATAACAACTATCTCATTTTAGGAACCTAATAATTTTAGAGGATTTAATTTATAGATGAGAAAAGGTTAGATGAACCAGCTTGTCATGATCCTTCCACTGACTTCACTAAGTCAGCTTAAGAGAGACCATTAATAGGCTGGTCTAGGAGCACCTAAATTAGTCAAACTGATTTACCTAACTAACATGGGTCAGCTCGAATAGTTAGGTGATCCGATCAAAACATAATTTTACCAAGTGGCTAGGTAAGTTCGATTAGTGCCAGGGTCTGCTAAAGCTTGCCTTAGATACCATTAGAAATGGTCAAGTAAGCAGGCTGCCAATTAAAGACTATCGATCTGATTTATCTTAGACATCAACTGATTTAATTAGTTTTAATTAGATCAACTTAATAGTTCATGCTAGACCGCATAGCTAAGAATCAAGTCCATCTTGGGTCTCGTTAAGGACATGGACTTGATCAACTACAACTATCGTAATTGATCTAGCAAATTCTTGACCTAATCTAAGATAATAATTGATTAGATTTAGTCAATTCTTTAATTAAGTTCATTCTTTAATCTAACCCTAGGTCTAACCCAATTAATGGACCTAATCTCCACTAACCCATTTAACCCAATGTGTTATGATTTGTGTCTTAGGATCTTTAATTCACAATCCTAGATCCTAATCAAGCAACTTCTTAATTTTTAATTAAGTTCTAGACTGAGGGTTGGGGTAGGACTTTTTGAAAATAATTTTTATATTTTTAAAATATTTTTACAATATGCTTCTATCAACCAAATTTTATGTTTGATTTATAATCAATATGTAAGTAAAATAAGCATGAAACTACTTTAGATCTAATGTAAATAGGTTCATGTAATTGAAACAATTTCAACTATAATCAATCATAAATTATCTTAGATCAAATCTAACATATTTATGATGATTAAAATAAGATTAAAATATTTTTAATTAGATCATAAATTTTTTTAGATCTAATCTAAAATTTTATGATTAATATTTTAGATCAGCCGTACTAGGATAACCTTTCCACTATAAGGGATAAACCTTACAGCAGGTCAGCCTTATAACAGTCCATGCAATCTAAAAATTTTATTTTTAGATTTAAAATTATTTTAAATTTATTAAATTATAAATAAAATTAGATCAAATATAATAAATTTATTATTAAAAGCAGATCAACATAAACTAGGATAATCTTTTCACTATAAGAGATAAATCTTACAGCAGGACAACCTTATTGCAGTTCATGTGATCAAAAATTTTAATTTTAGATATAATAATTAGATTATAAATTAGATCTAATCCAAGAAATAATCTAAATATGCATAAATAATCATGTAATAAAAAAAAATCTAGGCTTTAATACCAATTGAAGGAACCAGATCTAGGATTTCACGGCTAGATCTTAAAACTTTTTCATGATCAAGCAGCAAAAGACTTAAATAAATTAATATTTATTAAAAAATAGAGAATCCCTAGATCTAAGATTCTATTACATTATTATTACATATCATTAAATCAAAAATTAAAAATATAAAGAAAGAAGAAGTGTTGATTGTATCAACATAGATCTACACTAGATCAAAATCATATAAGTAACAGAAGATCAGATGTTTGTTACCTATGCAAGTTAGATATTTTAACTTATTGATCCAGACTTGAGGATGATATTGCAAGCTGCACACACGTTTGGCCTCTAAGAGATGTCCACATGAGTCCATGAATGCCGATCAAAAGTCTGGTATCCAAAAACCGGCATAGTTTGCTAAAACTACGCTGATCCTTTTTTGATGATTGATCTGGATCTTCTTTCTTCAAAACTTAGACTCTCTAATTTTTAGAAGTCAAGGAAGATAATATGTGATGCCGAGACTTCTTTCAAAAGCTCACAAATAATGAAGGAAGATGTGTAGAACAAAACCCTAGAAGAAGACCATCTTCTTCTTCTTTATTCTCTCACCTAGATACCTTGATTGGTATCTTTAAAATTCCCACACCCTAGATAAATTTTTCCTTAGTTTTCTCACACCAAATAGCCCTCTCAAATATCTAGAGTCCATAAAAAAATCAGCCTAAAATTCATTTTAAATAGAGAGATATGGACCACTCCTTCTCTAGGTCAAATATCTAGTAAGGAAGGTCAAATTAAGGCATGATTTGGGGCGCCCAACTCTTGGGTGCCCCCTCCTTTTCTACTGTGGACCATCAGGATTTTTCATACAAAATCTCTCTAAAATTCATGAAAATCCTAGAAGAAATCTGAGTGGAATCGGTGCACTATAGGAAGAGTTTTGGTTTCCTAAAATTCTATCCCATAGAATTTGAAATCAAAACGAATTCCTACTTTGACTTGGTCCACACTTAATTTACCATGTAAGAAAGAAAGAGGAGGACTTTGGGATGTGGTGGGCTTTTCTTGGGCATAGAGAATTCATGCAAAATCAAAGGGGGCATGAAGGGTGGGCATTGGGACTAAGATGGTGCAAGGATAGGGAATCCTAGTCATACTAGGATTCCTATTTTGACTTGGTCATATATGGTTTCTTAAACCAAATCAAATCAAAAGTAAATTAATCAAATTAAATTAAGACCTAACAAAATTAAGAACTTAATTAAATTAGATTAAATTAAATTTAATTTTAATTTTTTTAATTAAATTAGAAAATTGAGTTGATCCAAGTCCTAGTTGAACTAGGACTAGTTCTTCCTTGCACTTGGTTTATCCAATAAACCAATTGAACTTGATCCAATCAAGTCTAAACTAAATCTAATTAACTTATATTTAATTAGACTTAATCTTAGTCCTCTGACTTAATTGAATTAAGCTAATTAGAAATCTAATTACTAATCGATCCTCCTACAACACTTGTACTAGGTTAAACACCAATCGTATTGATCGTTTAACCCTTGAATGATTCTTAATCATTAATCAACCATCCAATCAGATCATAAGTTCTAATATATGTGACCTAATAGATTCGAACCTAAACTGATAGCATAGAAATAAATTTCTAAATCAATCAAAGTAACCATCTAGCAATGGTACCCGACGGCCAGATAAGTCGAATGTGTAGAACAACAATCTTAGAACCCATGTGGATATAGTTTTTATATATTTCATCCTCTTAATCAAAATGCTCATAGGATACCCCAGTGTTCAACTATTAACTCAGATAAGGTTGTCCATATTGTATTTCAAAATATCAAATCCATTTGATAGATTATCCTGGCCAAGATTTTGCTATATTGAAATACAATGATACATTTTTCTCCAACTCTTGGAGTGGTCAATTCCATCTTGATCATACTCTAACTTTATAAGCACTTGACTGTACCTAGAAGTCTTTCATTATTGAATTAAAAATTTAATTAGTCCAGTACCAAAGCACAGTGAGTTGCTTGCAAGTCACTGAGGTGATCTCAGATCTAAGGGACACTTATATCTATATCCCATTAGAGACATTCTCAACAATAGAATGCTCTGGAGTTGGTCACGTTTAATGATGATGCACCCATACATCTCATCCGTATGCCATACCAGTGTCTCCACACTCCTTGATTAAGAGGACAATCAACCTATATGGCATGTAGAGGCGTATGCTCGATAGACGCTGTTGTCCTAATTAACAGCTTATCATTTAGTCATGAATAAATTTAAGGACTAATCGATAAATCCTCTCTTTATTGAAGCTAAATAGTCCTAAGGACTTCATCACAATAATGAAGTTCATTAGAAGATGAATACTTATGATGAAAAATATCAAAAATATATTTCATTTATTAATGAATCAATTATAGATAAAATATAGCTCAATCATCAATAGGCTGATGATTGGCTTTGGGACACATTTTTCAACAACCTCTTCATCCAACTATTCATTTAGATAAGTGATTTTGATATCCATTTGCCAAATTTCATAGTCTAGATGTATCGCTATCGTAAGCATAATTCGAATGGACATGAGTATTGCTACTGATAAAAATATCTCATTATAGTCAATACCATAATGTTGTCGATATCTCTTTGCCACCTGATGGGCTTTATAGATCTACATCTTTTCATCTGTGCCCCCTTTTCTTTTGAAAATCTTCTTATACCCAATAAATTTTATCCTTTTAAATGGATTAACCAGTGTCCATATACTATTGATCTTTTGAACTCCATTTCAAAATTCATGACTTTCAGTCATTTATTAAAGTCGGACCTTTGCATAGCATCTATATAGTGATCGGATCCTCGTCGTTCTCATCGAGTTCAACAAAATCACCATCTCAGATCAAGAAACTATAGTATCTATCCAGCTAATGTGGTGCTCTATCGGATCTCCTCAAGGGTGCCTCTACAATAGGCTCTAGATTTAATTTTATCAAATTCAGTTTCATAGGTTCACTAGAATATGCTGGTTCTTCTACCTATCAAATTGTACCAAGTTCAACTTTAGAGATAGCAGTTCTTTAAGAAACTTCTTTTCTAAAAAGAGTGTTCTATTGCTAACAAACATCTTTTGTTCTTCAGCAAAATAGAAGTAATATCTCCAACTTTTCTTTGGGTATGCTATAAACAAGCATCTATCAGACCTGGGTCCGAACTTATCTATCTACAAATATTTGATATAAGCTGGACAACCCCAAACCCTAAGGTAAAAGAGTGTCGATCTACATCCAGTCCATATCTTATATGAAGTCTTTGCAATATATTTGCTCAGAACATTGTTCAGAACAAAAAAAGTAGTCTAAAGTGTATAACCCCAAAAAGAAGTTAATTAGCAGACTTACAAACCCGATCATGGACCGAACCATATACAATACGATTCTATTTCTTCTTTCTGACATCCCATTATACTATGGTGTTCCAAGAGGGGTCCATTGAGAGAGAATCTCATTCTCTTTTAGATATGTCAAAGATTCATTGAAAAGATATTCACCTCCTTGGTCTGACCAAAGAGTTTTAATACTTTTTTTAAGTTATTTGTCTATCTTATTACAATATTATTTGAACATTTCAAATGATTCTGATTTACTCTTCATAAGATAGACATATCTATACCTTGATAGATCGTCAGTAAATGTAGTGAAATATTAATACCCACCTCTGGCATAAGTATTTATTGGTCCACATACATCACTATACACTAGACTCAGAACATCACTAGCCCATTCATCCTTCCCAATAAAGGATGACTTGGTCATCTTACCAAGAAGATAGGACTCACAGGTCGTCAATGATTCACAATCATTGATATTGAGGATTTTCTCCTTGACTAATCTATTGATTCTATTCCTATTTATATGACCAAGCTAATAGTGCCGAAGATAGGCATCAGTGACATTATCTAGTTTTGAATGTTTGTTAGATATATAAATTATACTAACAGGCTATGATAAAATATAAATATCATTTTTTAATTATCAATGCATTAGTGTAACATCATTCACAACAATATCATAATGTTTTTTTTATTGATAAGCAATAACCATCTTGGGCCAAAAGCCCTAAAGATATTATGTTTATCATAAAGGATGGACAATAATGACAATTGCTCAAAATGATATTACTCAAATTTTCTACCAACCTAAAGTTCATGCAATGAATTATATATATGAACTGGATTTTCAGTATCCAATACCTAAGTAAAAGTATCACAAATAGAGAAATTATAAAGTATTATCATATAATTGTAGGGTTTGGTGTACAGGATGGAAGCATGAATTTCAAAACAAAATAATGAAATCATATAACCAGACCCAAAACCTAGGACCATCTTATTAAAATTTAAATCATATAATATACTTTTATAACATAAATTAGGATATTGGAACATACTATGGTCGCTTAATCCTAACTTGACCCTGATCGCCGGTAGTAGTTCGTTAGGGGTTCTACCAGGTGCTCACGTGTTCACCCTCCAACATTGATCCACATAGAAACTTGATTAAGACACCAGCATCTCTGATTATTTTAATTAAAATTCTTATGCAAAGAACTTTAATTATTTGGGTAGAACCTTCCTTAGCCATTACTGTCACCCTTCATGCCTACTCTTTCTTATCTTTCTTTTCTCCTTGTCTTCCTTTACAATCTTCCTAAGCCCTTGTTCTAAAGCAGATCTTTAAGGAAAGGAAGAAAGAAATGGACAGCTAGGAAGAGTGGTAAGAAAGGAAGAAGAGTTCTTAATTTTCTTGGACTCTCGAAGTGCACCCTTATTTATAATGTACGTAGGGGTGCCTCCAAAAAGTTTCTCATGTTCATTCCTAATTCTTATCTCATGCCCATTCAAAAATATTATGCCCCATCAAAAGAAATTGCTACATAAAATTTAAAGAATTAATATGAAGAGATGCCATAAAGCAGAAGGACTCTTCATAAAATTCTACGTAACTTTCTTCCAAAAAGTCGCAACACTTTCATATTGCACCATTAATTTCTACCATTGATCAGCATCCAATGCTGATCCAATGGACTAAAAGAATGGTGCCATATCAAAAGGTAGGCGTGGAGATAAGCTTTGAAAACTCAAAGCCCCAAAGAGATTTGAATTGGTCCAAAGGGCGCCAAGATAAGGGTGGCGGCTAGGAGTCTTATTTCATTCAAATTCCTTTTAAACACCAAAGTATTTAATCTGCAAAAGGACTCATATGCGCCCCCTCTTAGATCTAAAACTACATAACTAAAGTTATGTAAAAAAAAATAAAATGAATTAGATATCCTAAAAGAGGTGCCAACAACTTCCATGCGCCATATGTCCCTAGCGCATGAACCTAAACCTCCCATGCCAAGAGAGAGAGTATCTAGTGTGTGGGTTGTTTTAAGATGATGCCTAGACCTTGGTCATCAAGACAAGGATCAACCCAATTAGTTAGCCATATTTAATTTGACTAAAATTGGATTTAATTAGACCAAATCAAAACTCGATTCGAATCTAGGTGCTAGGATTTGCAATATGTGCTAGCATATTCAACCTACAAACATGATCTAATCCAATTAGACTCTTGATCAATTTCCTTTGTGCATGACCCATTGGATTTCACATCTAGCTAGCAGTGGATCTAGATGCAATTTGACCTAATTTGGTTAGAACTCAACCAAACCAGTTTAGGTCAAAACTAGCTAACCCGATTCAATCAATTAGAATACTTTCTAATTAACGATCAAATTAAACTTTTTAATTTAATTGAACCCACAAGACAACATTGACATCTAGCAATATATCATGTCTACCTGAAAGATATAAAATTTTGATAGAAATATTAAAAATATCCTTCAATAAAAAGTTACCGTGCAACAGGATCCTTCAATCACCCTGTATCCCGAATATGACTATGGACATAGAATCATGTCAAATCCATTTTCATATTCATTTTTCTTCCAATCATATGATGATGATTCAATTAATGAAACATTAGAAATTATTTCTAAATTTTATTATGCTTTGATCAAAGTCTTCATGAATCATCATTCGATTGAAGCAAGTAGGATACGATCTTCTCTTACTCGGAGTGATTGGTTCCTTGTTGACCTACACATAACCTCCATATATAATCTACCATATCCAGATCATTTCGTACATGACTAAGTCATAATTGAGTATGAACTAAAATATGAATTCATGCATATAAGGTTCTATGGTAGTCTCAGGTCAAAGGATTATATGCACAACTCCCACTATGAGAACCATCTATTAACATGTAGATAAGACTCCATTAGATGTTCTCAAGTTAGATCTATTTAGTGAACTTATTCTCTAATGAGCACCTACATTCTTGTATTAGTGTCATACACAAGTGATAATGAGATCAATCACCCTCTCCATCGAGCATACATAGGATACACCAGTCTTATTGAAAACATTGATCCCTAACTTAATATTCTATCGATTAGAAATATTTAAATTAGGGTTTTAAGATTTTAGATCTCATCAATATGATCTCATCATAATCCTAAAACCATAGTCCTAATATATGAGGTTCATCATAATCTTAAATAAATAATTAAGATGCAGCATATGATGAAATAAATGCCTTTATTTATTTGAAAATGTCATTACATGAGTTTAGAAGACAGAAGAATAGCCCATCAAAATACAAATTTCTATTGACTTGAGGGAATATTTCTTCCAATCTTCCACTTGCACTAAAGCCAATCATCCTTATATTTTAATCCCATACAATCAAGGTGGCGATCAAACTGCTGCTGTGGTAGAGCCTTAGTGAATGGGTCTGCTACATTGTTCTTTGTATCTACTCATTTAATGACAACATCTTGTCTCTCGATTATTTCACGAATGAGATGGAAGCATCTTAGAATGTGCTTGGATTATCATGAGACCTCAGTTTCTTTGCTTGAGCAATTGCTCTAGTATTATCACAGTAAAGTGATACTGGATTCTCAATCTAAAAAATAATACCTAATTCAGTGATGAACTTCTTCATCCAGACAGCTTCCTTAGCAGCTTCACTTGCAACTATGTACTCTGCCTTAATGGTTGAGTCAGCTACAGTCGATTATTTGGTACTCTTCCAACTTATAGCTCCACCATTCAGAGTAAAGATATATCCTGAAATAGATTTACTATCATCTAGTTCTGATTGAAAACTAGAGTCAGAATATCCTTTTAGTTTAAGATTAGATCCACCATATACCAGAAAAATATTCTTAGTCCTTCTCAAGTACTTAAGAATATTTTTCACAGCTTTCCAATGATCCTCTCCTGGATCAGCTTGAAATCTACTGGCTATGGCTAAAGCGATAGGTTTGGTGTACAGGGCGGAAGCACGGATTTTAAAGAAAAAAATATAAAATCATATAAACCAAACCCGAACCCTAGGACCACCTCATTAGCAATTAAATCATATAACATGCATTTGTAACATAAAAGAAAGTATTGGAACATACCTCTTATCGCTAAACCCTAAATTGACCCTGATCACCGGTAGCAGTCTGTCAAGGTTTCCACTAGGTGCCCACGTGTTCACCCTCCAACATTGATCCACATAGAGACTTGATCAAGACACCAGCACCTCTAATTTATATAATTAGAGTTCTAATAATAAGAACTTTAATTAAAAGGGCAAGACCTTCTTTAGCCTTTATGTCACCTTCCTTGCCTCTCCTTATCTATCTTTCTTTTTTCTTTTGTCTTCTTAATTTTTCTTTCTAATCTCTTAGTCTTAAGATGACTTCTTGTTCTTATAAGGACAAGGTCTAGACAAGAGAAAGGAAGAAAGAAAATTGGATCAAAAAAAACTCTTGTAAGAAAGAAAGATAATTTTCACACACACAAGACTCCTGATGAGCACCCCTATTTATAATGTACGTTGGGGTGCTAACTAAATTTCTCACACCCTTTTCTCATCAATATCTCATGCCCCATCATCCAATCTCACATCTCATCAGTAAATAACGAGATGTAGACTTAGTCCAAGAGGTGCCTTAAAGTAGAAGGACTCTTGGACTAATTCTATGTAAGTTATTTACGAAGAGTCGCAATATTTCATCTTTAGCGCCACCCTTTTTCATCCATTAGATCATATAAAAAGGCCATTTATGGCTCTAAAAAGGGACGCCCATTCAGCAAGAAGGCGTGGAGATTATCTTTGAATGGTCAAAGTCCCAAGAGATTTTGACTTGGTCTAAGAGGCATCAAGGAGGAGTGGGCGGCATAGAGTCTTGGGCGGCAAGGGATCTTAGGCGACAAAAAAGCCCTTCTCAAAATAATAATGAAGTATTTCATCTGTAGAAGGACTCTTCTGTGCCCCATATCTGATGTCCATGCCAATATAAAAATTTATGTGACATAACAAAATGGAAAAAGTCAAAGAAGGTAGGCGCCAACTAATTCCATGTGCCAAAGAATTCTTTGCGCATGAAAGACTTCCCAGACGCAAGAGAGAGACTCTCTGACATGTGGGACTCAGGTATGTGGCACCCAAACTGAAGCCCAATTAGTCTAGGTTAATCCAATTCAAGATCAAATCCTATTTGGCTCAAATCGAATCTAAATTAGCCCAAATCGGAAGCTGATTCGAATCCAATTTGAAACTAGGTGCTAGGGTTTGCTACATGTGCTAGCATGTTCATCTTGCAAACATGGTCTAATCCAATTAGACCCTTAATCAACTCTCTTTATGTGTGACCCATTGGGTTCCACATCTAACCAACAGTGAGTCTGGGTGTGATTTGACCTAATCTGGTTAGAACTCAACCAAACCAATTTAGGTCAAAACTAGCCAACCCAATTTGACTTAATTTAGAATACTTTCTAATTTAATGATCAAATTAAAATTTTAATTTGATCAAACCCACAAGACATGATTGATGTCTAGCAACGTATCATGACTTCTTGGAAGATGTAAAATTTTGATGAAAATACCAAAAATATCCTTCAGTGAAAATTACCATGCAATTAGATCCTTCGATCTTTCTGAATCATCATTTGTTTGAAGGAAGTAGGATGCTATTTTCTCTTACCAGGAGAGATCGATTCCATGTTAACCTACTCACAACCTTCATATATATAATCTATCATATCTAGATCATCCCGTACATAACTAAGTCATGAATGAGTATGAACCAAAATATGGATTTATATATATAAGATTCTATGGTAGTTTCAGGTCAAAGGATTACATGCACAAATTCCACTATGAGAACCATCTATTGACATGTAGATAAGACTCCATTAGATATTCTCGACTTGGATCAATTCAGTGAACTCATTCTCTAATGAGCACCCACATTCTTGTATTAGTGTCATACATAAGTTATTATGAGATCAATAATCCTCTCAATCAAGCATACAAAGAATGTGCTAGTCTTATCGAAAACATTGATCCCTAATTCAATGTCCCATTGACTAGGAATATTTAAATTAGGATTTTAAGATTTTAGGTCTTATTAGTATGATCTCATCATAATCCTAAAATCATAGTCCTAATTTATAGGGTTCATCATAATCTTAAATAAATTAATAAGACACTGCATATGATGAAATAAATGCCTTTATTTATTAAAAATATCATTACATGAGTTTGAAAGACAAAGAACATCCCAAAAAATTAATTGGCTTGATGGGCATATTCCTTTCAATCTTCCCACTTGCACTAAAGCCAATAGCCCTTATATTTTAATCCCATACAATCAAGGTGGTGATCAAATAGTTGCAGTGGTAAAGCCTTAGTGAATAGGTCTGTTATGTTGTTCTCTTGTGTCCACTCATTCTATGACTACATCTTGTCTTTCAATAATTTTTTGAACGAAGATGGAAGCATCTCAGAATGTGTTTGAATTTATGATGAGATCCTTAGGTTCCTTTGCTTGAGCAACAGCTCCAGTATTATCACAGTAAAGTGGTACTGGATTCTCAATTTCAGGAATAACTCCTAATTCAGTGATGAACTTCTTCATCCAGACAGCTTCCTTGGCGGCTTCACTTATAGCTATGTATTCTGCTTTAGTGGTTGAGTCAGCTACAGTTGGCTGCTTAGTACTCTTCCAACTTACTGCTCCACCGTTCAGAGTAAAGACATACCCTGAAATGGATTTGCTATCATCTAGGTTTGATTGAAAACTAGAATCAGAATATGCTTCTAATTTAAGATCAAAACCACCATATACTAGAAAAATATCTTTAGTCCTTCTCAAGTACTTAAGAATATTTTTCACAGCTTTTCCAATGATCCTCTCCTGGATCAGCTTGAAATCTACTTGCAATGCCTAAAGCATAAGCAACATCAGGCCTTGTACATAACATGGCATACATTATTGATCCAACAGCCGAAGCATAAGGAATAGAACTCATTCTATTTCTCTCTTCAGGTGTCTTAGGAGACATCTTTTTAGAGAGATGTATGCCTTGACTCATGGGTAAATAACCTCTTTTACTCTCCATCCATACTGAATCTTTTCAGTATTAAGTCAATGTACCTTGATTGGGACAAGCCTAGCATCCTCTTAGATCTATCTCTATAGATCTTTATTCCTAGTATATAGGATGCTTCTCCCAAATCTTTCATAGAAAACTTATTTGATAGCCATAATTTGACTGATTGTAACATTGGGATATCATTCCCAATGAGGAGTATGTCATCTACATACAGAACCAAGAAGACTATGGTTCTTCCACTAGTTTTCTTGTACACACATGGTTCATCAACATTCTTGATAAAACCAAACTCTTTTACTGTTTCATCAAAATGGATGTTCCAACTCCTTGATGCTTGCTTTAATCCATAAATGGATCTCTTAAGCTTGCATACCTGATTTGGTCTCTCATTTGACTCAAATCCCTCTGGCTGTGACATATAGACCTCCTCCTCAAGGAAACCATTAAGGAAGGCAGTCTTTACATCCATTTGCCATATTTCATAGTCGTGGTATGCTGCTATAGCAAGCATAATCCAAATAGATTTGAGCATGGCAAGAGGTGAAAATGTTTCATCATAATCAATCCTCTATTTTTGCCTAAAACCCTTAGCCACCAATCTGGCCTTATAGGTTTCAATTTGACCATCAGCTCCAATCTTTTTCTTAAAAATCCATTTGCATCCAATAGGATTTATATCCTCTGGTGCATCCACCAAAGTCCATACTTTGTTGGTGTGCATGGATTCTATTTTGGATTGCATGGCAGCCAGCCATTTGTAAGAGTCTTTACTTTTGACTGCTTCTGTATAGGTCAGAGGTTCGTCATTCTCAATGACTTGGGCTTCATTATTCTCAATAATGAAACCATACCTCATAGGTGTATTTCATACTCTTTTAGACCTATGGATAGGAGTTATGTGTTCTGGTTCTTTTATGTGATTATATGGTTGAGAAATTTTTATTTATTTTTCTTGAACTTCACTAAGTTCAATATTTCTGCCACTTGCCCTTTTCTAGGATAAATTTCTTTTCCATGAAAGTGGCATGCCTACTTACAAATACCTTTTGTTCAGTAGGATGGTAGAATAAATATCCTATACTATTTCTAGGATATCCTATAAATAGACATCTGTCTGATCTAGCATCAAGTTTATGTCCAAAATTTTTTTTGACATAAGCTGGACAACCCCATATCTTAAGATACTTAAGATTAGGTTTCTTACTTCTCCATATGTCATATGGAGTACTAGATACAGATTTAGAAGGAACTCTATTCAAGATGTAAATTGCAGTCTCCAGAGCATGACCCCAGAAGAAAATAGGTAATTCAGTGAAGCACATCATGGACCGTACCATATCTAATAAGGTATGATTTTTTCTTTCGGCTACACCATTTAATTATGGTGTATAAGGAGGTGTCCATTCAGAGAGAATCCCTTTAACTTTAAGATAGTCTAGAAACTCACTAGATAAGTATTCTCCTTCCGATCAGATCGAAGGATTTTTATACATTGTCCAGTTTGTTTTTCGACCATACTTTGATACTCTTTAAATTTATCAAAGGCTTCTGATTTGTGTTTCATAAGATACACATATCCAAACCTAGATAAATCATCAGTGAACGTTACAAAATATGAGTATCCTCCTCTAGCTTGAGTTGTCATAGGACCACATACATCCATATGTACAAGTCCTAATAACTCATTTGTCCTTTCTCCATGTCCACTAAATGGAATCTTGGTCATTTTACCCATGAGGCATGATTCACAAGTTCCCAATGATTCATAATCAAAAGGATCAAAGAACTTTTCTTTGTATAACTTGTTAATCCTAGCCTCACTAATATGACCTAATCGACAATGCCAAAGTAAAGTATTATTTATGTCATCTCTCTTACATTTTTTATTTTCATCAATATGAAATATATTGTCATCCAAACATAGAGTCAACAAACCATTGCTAAATATGCCAAAATAAATATTTTCATTAGAATATTTGATCGAGCAACCTTCGCTCGTTACATTAAGACTATAACCTTGTTTTAATAACAAGGGTATAGATATAATATTTCTAATGATCTTAGGCATATAATAATAATTTGTAAGCTCTAAGATCTTCTCATAAGGTAACTTCAATATATTTGTCCCTACAGCTTCTGCTTGGATAGACTCTCCTCCAGCGCCATAGAGCTTGAAGTCACCTTTCTTCAAACTCTTAATTTTCTGCAGCCCCTACAAAGATTTGCAGATATGAAAACCACAGCTGGTATCTAATACCCAAGAATTTGAAATGAAAGAATTTAATGATAATATAGTATGTATCTCATACATACCTTTTGGTGCATTATTTTTGCACCAGACTTCATGGTTGCAAGGTAAGCCTTGCAATTCCTCTTCCAATGATCCTATTTTTGCCATAGTGAAAATAGGTCATCTGTCTGGAGACCTTCTTCTCCTTTTTTCTTCTTATTTATACCACTTTTAGGATTCAACCTTCTCTTTGAACCCTTTTTGCCTGCCTTCTTCTTGGAGATCCCTTCCACAAGAAGAAGAGGAGCCTTATCTTTCTTGATATGGCTTTCTGCTGTCTTGAGCATATTTAATAGCTCAGGTAAGGAAGAATTCAGTTTGTTCATGTGATAGTTCATGACAAACTGAGAAAATGATTCTAGGGTGATTGCAGGATCAAATCCTGACTTAACTCTCCATCCATAACAAAACCTAATTGACTTAATCGAGTGATTAGGTCAATTACCATCAAAACATGATTTTGTATGGATGTTCCTTCTATCATTCTTGCATGAAATAATTGCTTAGATATCTCATATCTAGCAGTCCTACTATGCTCTCCATAAAGCTCTTTTAGATTGAGCAATATGGATTGAGTGTCCATGCTATCATGCTGCCTCTGTAATTCATTATTCATAGAGGCAAGTATGATGCATTTGACAGTAAGAGAAATCATTTTGCCACATCTTGTATGTGGACTTATCTTCATCTGTGGCATCATTTCCTAATGGCTTAGGATCAGGGGCATCAAGAATATAGGAGAGTTTTTCTTGACTGAGTACTATTTTTAGGTTTCTCAATCAGTCAACATAATTTTGACCAGTCAATTTATTTGAATCCAAAATTGAACGCAATGAAAGTGAAGAAGCCATTTAATCTACATAATAAAGAATAATATATAAGCAAACAACTCATGATGACAAACATAATTAAATTAGGACTTTAATTTAATTATGTCTCCACTATTTAATCAAAAATCATAACCCTCTTATTGATTTTCTTAGTGAGAATAAGATCCTAATTCCTTATAAAAGGTCTTGTGGTTGCACAACAAACCTGTTATAAGTTCAAAGGTAGGAAACTCTTTCCAATTGCACTTTATGCAACTCTCAAAAAACTTTTGCCTCTAAAACATTAATAGCCTTGTGTTAGCACAACAAACTTTAATATTTTAGTTTAAATAGAATCCCTTCATTTCTATACAGTCAAAATGAAATATATGACTACTTTTGTGGTTACACAACAAAGTAGTATATTCAAAATGCTGTAAGCATCTCAATGCACTAGATTAATATTACATCATTCCCATGATAGTTCTTGTGGTTACACAACAAAACTAATATGGTTCTGGACATAATAAGAACCTAGTATGAAGGAAGGCCTTAATGTAGTGAATATAATACTAAGCATTTCAATCTAGAATTAAATTAATCGAATCGGCCAGGTAAGTGGGAGAGAAGTGGGAGTCCCCCTGTTGCTTTCCTTAGACACCAATAAATTGGCCAGGTCAGACAACAAAACCAATTAAAAAATCACATTCTCTTTACCAATCATGAACCATTTATCCTAGACACCGATTGATCAATTAAACATCCCGACTGATACAGCTATAGATTAATTACACTACAACTTAATATAAATTTTTAAAGAGAGATTTAAAAGGTCTCGATGTACATTCTGATTTAAATCAAACTAAATGCCTAATAGCATCAATTATAATAAAATTTATATATATCTATTAACATGTATAATTATTCTAGGACAACCATCATTATATAGTGAATACTTTTCCACTATATCAGGGCAACCTTTATAGAATAATATATACATCATAATCTCATTATGATAAATAAAAGAATATGATCTCATTATATAAATAACATGCAAATAAACACAAAAAATATATCATACTTTTCTTTTATGCCATTATATTATAAGCAAAGCATTATATGATTTAACCTAATAAGGCTTGCTCTGATACCACTGATAGGTTTGGTGTACAGGGTGGAAGCATGGATTTCAAAGCAAAAATATGAAATCATATAAACCAAACCTAAACCCTAGGACCACCTCATTAGCAATTAAATCATATAACATGCATTTGTAATATAAAAGAAAGTATTAGAACATACCTCTTATCGCTAAACCCTAAATTGACCCTGATCGTCGGTAGCAGTCCGTCAGGATTTCCACCAGGTGCCCACGTGTTCACCCTCCAACGTTGATCCACACAGAGACTTGATCAAGACACCAGCACCTCTGATTTATATAATTAGAGTTCTAATAATAAGAACTTTAATTAAAAGGGCAAGACCTTCTTTAGCCTTTATGTCACCTTCCTTGCCTCTCCTTATCTATCTTTCTTTTTCTTTTATCTTCTTAATTTTTCTTCCTAATCTCTTAGTCTTAAGATGACTTCTTGTCCTTATAAGGACAAGGTCTAGACAAGAGAAAGGAAAGAAAGAAAATTGGACAAAAAAAACTCTTGTAAGAAAGAAAGATAATTTTCACACACACACAGACTCTTGGTGCGCACCCCTATTTATAATGTACGTAGGGGTGCCAACTAAATTTCTCATGCCCTTTCCTCATCAATATCTCATGCCCCATCAGCCAATCTCACACCTCATCAGTAAATAATGAGATGTAGACTTAGTCCAAGAGGTGCCTTAAAGCAGAAGGACTCTTGGACTAATTCTACGTAAGTTATTTACGAAGAGTCGCAATATTTCATCTTTGGCGCCACCCTTTTTCATCCATTAGATCATATAAAAAGGCCATCCAATGGCTCTAAAAAGGGATGCCCATTCAGCAAGAAGGCATGGAGATTAATCTTTGAATAGTCAAAGTCCCAAGAGACTTTGACTTGGTCCAAGAGGCGTCAAGGAGGAGTGGGCGGCATGGAGTCTTGGGCGGCAAGGGGTCTTGGGCGACAAAAAATCCCTTCTCAAAATAATAACAAAGTATTTCATCTATAGTAAGGACTCTTCTGTACCCCATATCTGATGTCCATGCCAATATAAAAATTTATGTGACATAACAAAATGAAAAAAGTCAAAGAAGGTAGGTGCCAACTAATTTCCATGCGCCAAAGAATTCTTTGCGCATGAAAGACTTCCCACATGCAAGAGAGAGACTCTCTGGCATGTGGGATTTAGGTATGTGGCACCCCAACTGAAGCCCAATCAGTCTAGGTTAATCCAATTCAAGACCAAATCCTATTTGACTCAAATCGGATCTAAATTAGCCCAAATTGGAAGCCGATTCGAATCCAATTCGAAACCAGGTGCTAGGTTTTGCTACATGTGCTAGCATGTTCATCTTGCAAACATGGTCTAATCCAATTAGACCCTTAATCAACTCTCTTTGTGTGTGACCCATTGGGTTCCACATCTAATCCAGTAGTGAGTCTGGGTGTGATTTGACCTAATCTAGGTTAGAACTCAACCAAATCCGATTTAGGTCAAAACTAGCCAACCCAATTTGACTTAATTTAGAACACTTTCTAATTTAATGATCAAATTAAAATTTTAATTTGATCAAACCCACAAGACATGATTGATGTCTAGCAATGTATCATGACTTTCTCGAAAGATGTGAAATTTTGATGGAAAATACCAAAAATATCCTTCAGTGAAAATTATCCATGCAACTAGATCCTTCGATCTCCCTACATCCTGAATATGACTCTGGGTATGAAAATATGTCAACCCCAATATCATATTCATTTCTCTTTCAATCTTATGATGATGATTCATTTAATGAAATATTAGAAATCATTTCTAATTTTTCATCATGCTTTGATCAAAGTCTTCCTGAATCATCATTTGTTTGAAGCAAGTAGGATGCTATTTCCTCTTACCAGGAGAGATCGATTCCATGTTAACCTACTCACAACCTTCATATATATAATCTACCATATCCAGATCATCTCCGTACATAACTGAGTCATGAATGAGTATGAACCAAAATATGGATTTATATATATAAGATTCTATGGTAGTTTCAGGTCAAAGGATTACATGCACAAATTCCACTATGAGAACCATCTATTGACATGTAGATAAGACTCCATTAGATATTCTCAATTTGGATCAATTCAGTGAACTCATTCTCTAATGAGCACCCACATTCTTGTATTAGTGTCATACACAAGTTATTGTGAGATCAATCACCCTCTCAATCGAGCATACAAAGAATGTGCTAGTCTTACTGGAAAACATTGATCCCTAACTCAATGTCCCATCGACTAGGAATATTTAAATTAGGGTTTTAAGATTTTAGGTCTCACTGGTATGATCTCATCATAATCCTAAAACTATAGCCCTAATTTATAGGGTTCATCATAATCTTAAATAAATAATAAGGCACTGCATATGATGAAATAAATGCCTTTATTTATTAAAAATGTCATTACATGAGTTTGGAAGACAAAGAACATTCCAAAAAATTAATTGGCTTGAGGGCATATTCCTTTCATAAAGCATAAGCAACATCAGGCTTGGTACATAACATGACATACATTATTGATCCTATAGCCAAAGCATAAGAAATAGAACTCATTCTATTTCTCTCTCCAGGTATCTTAGGAGATATCTTCTTAAAGAGATGTATGCCTTGACTCATGGGTAAGTAACCTCTTTTACTCCCATCCATGCTGAACCTTTTCAGTATTAAGTCAACATACCTAGACTGAGACAAGCCTAGCATCCTCTTAGATCTATCTCTATAGATCTTTATTCCAAGTATATAGGATGTTTCTCCCAAGTCTTTCATAGAAAACTTATTTAATAGCCATAACTTGACCGATTGCAATATTGGGATATCATTTCCAATAAGAAGTATGTCATCTACATATAGTACCAAGAAAATTATGATACTCCCACTAGTCTTCTTGTACATACATGGTTCATCCACATTCTTGATGAAGCCAAACTCTTTGACTATAACATCAAAGTGGATGTTGCAACTCCTTGAAACTTGCTTTAATCTATAAATGGATCTCTTAAGCTTGCATACTTGATTTGGTCTCTCATTTGAGACAAAACCCTCTGGCTGTAACATATAGACCTCCTTCTTAAGAAACTATTAAGGGAAGCGATCTTCACATCCATTTGCCATATTTCATAATCATAGTATGCTACTATGGCAAGCATAATCTGAATTGATTTGAACATGGCAACAGATGAAAATGTTTCATTATAATCTACACCTTATTTTTGCCTGAAACCCTTAGCCACTAATCTAGCTTTATTGATTTTAACTTGACCATCCGCTCCAATCTTTTTCTTATAGACCCATTTGTACCCAATCGGGTTCACACCATTTGATGCATCCATCAAAGTCCATACTTTATTGGTGTACATGGAGTCCATCTTGGATTGCATGGCAGTTAGCCATTTGTCCGAGTTTCTACTCATGACAGCTTTTGTATAAGTCAGAGGTTTATCATTCTCAATGACTTGGGCTTCATTATTCTCAATAATGAATCCGTACCTCATAGATGCATGTCGCACTCTATTAGACCTATGGATTGAAGTTGTGTATTTTGGTTCTTTCTTATTTATGTATTTATTTGCTTAAAAAATATCTATTTATTTTTCTTGAACTTCACTAAGTTCAATGTTTCTCCCACTACCTCATTCTAGGATTAACTCTTTCTCCATAAAAGTGGCATGCCTACTTACAAATACCCTTTGTTCAGTAGGATGGTAGAATAGATATCCCATATTATCTCTAGGATATCCTACAAATAGATATTTATCTACTCTAGCATCTAGCTTATGTCCAAAATTATTTTTGATATATGCTGGATAACCCCATATCTTAAGATACTTAAGATTAGATTTCTTATCTGTCCATATCTCATATGGTGTGCGAGATACAAACTTAGAAGGTACTCTATTCAAGATATATACTATGATTTTCAGGGCATGATCCTATAAGAAAATTGGTAACTTTGTGAGGCACATCATGGATCGTACCATATCCAACAAGGTACGATTCCTCCTTTCGGCTACACCATTTAACTATGGTGTATAAAAAGGAGTTCATTCAGAGAATTTCTTTTTCTTTAAGATAGTCTAGAAACTCACTGGATAAGTATTCTCCTCCTCGATCAGATCGAAAGATTTTTATACTCTTTCTAGTTTATTTCTCGACTATACTTTGATACTCTTTGAATTTATCAAAAGCTTCGAATTTGTGTTTCATAAGAAACACATATCCAAACCTAGATAAATTATCAGTAAATATTATAAAATAAGAGTGTCCTCCTCTAGCTGTGTTGTCATAGGACCATATACATGAAGGAAAATTCTGATTTCTCGGTCCAGGTTCGTTCAGATCTGATCAGATCAAGAGATATATTTCAAAAATTTTTCTCTTGATCCTAATCAAATTTTGATATATTTTAGATCTGATTCTTATTATTTTAATAAAATAAAATTAAAAGATAAATTAAATCAAATTTAATTTACCTGATCTGGGTAATCCTATTACCCTGTTGATGATCCTGTTTGCAGCGGAAGGTTCTGGATCTTAGCCACGCAAGCGCCTGGCCTCTACTGGTATCCACTCAGGTTGGATCTGGAGATCCTCTTCTTCTCTATCATGCCTCCAAAAATTAGATCTAGATCTGATCTGGAGGATCTTCAAAACTCTTTTTGAAGATGAGCAGTCATCCTTTGCAGCAGCGCAGCCTTCTTACTTTTGATCGCCTTTCTTTGATCTGAATTGCACCAACCAAGGTCCAAAACTCCTTTTGGACATGGAGAGCAAGGGGAGAAGGTGGTTTGGCATGGAGAGGGAGGGGAGAGGCAGCCTTGGGGCATGGAGAAACTATGATCTCATCATATCTCTCTTATAATCTGAGTTGGGTATAGGGTCTTATTTATAGACTAGCTGTGATCCAACTCCTCTTCTTCCCAACCAATCACAACCCTTTGTGAAATCAGATCTAAATCTGATTGGTGGGAATAGAGTCCCCTGGATTCCTCCTTAGAGGGTGCCTAAGACCAGTCAAAGTTGGTTCTTAGAAGAACTCTAATTGGAATCCAAAAAGGAGATGGAGTCCTTGTCCAACAAGGACTCCTAGGCGCCTCCAACTTGGGCACACGCCTAGGGTGGCGTGCGCCCTTCTCCTTGCCAGGTTCTGGCAGGGGGACAGGCCCCCACCAGCTCTCCAATAGGTGCATGACATGTGGTCAAAAGTCAAAGTGTCAATGGTCAACGTTTGACCAGTCAAAGGTAGACTTTTGACCAAAGTCAAAGAACAAGAAATGGCAGGTGACCAAAAATGGCAGGTAATGTCTTACAAAATAAGACAACCTTTTCTGACTTGGACAACCTCCAGTCAGACCATATGAAGGCCTCTGATTTGAGCACAAACTCCTTTGGCTCAGACAGGACAACTTATTTATGATAGCAAAAGAAGAACGTTAGGTTCAATCGAGTGCTAGCACGATTTCCTTGAACCTAATTGAATCTCATTCAGATCAATTGAACTAGATCAGTTCAATTGATGATCACCAGATTCAAACCCTTGTTTGTGTGACCCAGTTAGGTTCAGTTCTGTATGGTAATGGGATATGTCATGATCTCTATCATCGACATCATCGAAACTCCTTTCGATGGATCAGAACTCTTCTGATTCGAACAGCTAGAATGATCGATCATCTAAATCATTCTAATTGCTCCCAAAATCCACCAGTGACACCTAGCAGTATATGGTGGCAACCCATCAGAGCTGAATGCGAACCTCTTGGTGCAGCTACCTGTGTGATTAAGTTCTTCTATCTTGAGCCCCGATCAGATTAGGGTTAAGGTGAACTCGTCAAACCCTAGTCTCTGTCATATGATGTAATCATTCGATTCGAGTCCAATGTGAAAATCTAAATAGAAACTCTTTCTATTATTTCACTCTGCCATGGCCATGGGCTTCTGGACTTGATTCTCATGATCATCATAGGGCTGCTCCTCTACCACCGAGGTAGATAGATTCCATCTTGATGCAATCCAGTTCCTACAATGAACATGCTATAGCCAACATACACCTCAGGGTTCCATATGGCTAGGAGACCGAGTAATGGTGTAGTCAAACTATAACACCCTCAAGGTGAACTGCCGATGCACCTCAGGTCAAAGAACCAGACACACTACTGCAGCATCGAGTCAGTCATTGACGAGAAGGTAGACTCCCTAATGACTACTCGAGGTGGTCACGCTCAGTGCCCTCGTTCTCTAACGAGTACCTGTACTCTCGCTCCGGTGTCTCCACACCGTAGACTCAAGACTCATCTACTAAAGAGAAGCGATTGTACACCAACCTTCCGGATCAATCACCATCCTCGTGATGATCCTATGGTCGGGAGCAATTTTATGAGTTAATAATGATTATTCATGTCTTAAATTTTCAACTCTTGAAAATATGAATTATCATTACCATTAACTCAAAGGATGTATCACAGACACTAAATACACATATGTGATAGAAAATAACCCATTTATTGATTTTAGTCAAAATTATAATTTTGCCCCTAGAAGTGTATTACAAGTGTCAGCCAATTCTGGCTTCTAGGGCACATATATCTAACAATCTCCCACTTGTCCTAAAGCCAATTGGCTACAAGTCTAAGTCCCATCTTCTCAAGGTGGGCTTCGATCTTCTGCTGGCCCAACGGCTTTGTAAGTGGGTCTGCCACATTATCTGTGGAGTTGACTCTCTTGACCTCGACGTAACCCTTCTCGAGGTAATCGCGGATGGGGTGGTATCACCGTTTGCTTGGAACTCTTCCAGCTGACAGTACCACCATTGCACACAAACAGTCTGCCAGATGTCGACTTTCGATCATCTATATCGGACATGAAATCTGAGTCTGTGTATCCCTGGACTTGGAGTTCTCCATTACCAAAGACCAACATCATATCCTTAGTTCTTCTCAAGTACTTAAGGATACATTTCACAGAAGTCCAGTGTTCTTCACCTGGATTTGACTGATATCTGCTTGTGACACTCACAGCATGGGCTATATCAGGTCGTGTACATAGCATGGCATACATGAGGCTCCCTATTGCAGAAGCATAAGGGATCTTGCTCATGCGTTCTATTTCCTCAGGTGTGCTGGGGCACATCTTCTTGGAAAGATGAATACCATGTCTGAAGGGTATTAATCCCCTCTTAGAGTTTTCCATACTAAACCTCTTTAGTACTTCCTCTATGTACATCTTCTGTGAAAGTCCTAGCATCCTATTCGGTCTATCCCTATAGACCTTAATTCCTAGAATAAAGGATGCTTCACCTAGGTCTTTCATGGAGAATTCCTTGGACAACCATATTTTGACTGATGTCAACATGGGAATATCATTCCCAATAAGGAGGATGTCATCCACGTACAATACGAGGAAGACAACAGCGCTCCCACTGACCTTTTTGAAAACACATGGTTCCTCTTCATTTTTGATGAAACCAAACTTTTTGATCACATCATTGAAACGAGTGTTCCAGCTCCGAGATGCTTGCTTAAGTCCATATATGGACCTTTGCAGCTTGCAAACCTTGTGATCAGTATCACTGGATGTGAAACCTAGCGGCTGTTCCATATAGATATCTTCCTCAAGATATCCATTTAAGAATGCCATTTTCACGTCCATTTGCCATATTTCATAATCGAAATAGGCTGCAACGGCAAGCAATGTGCGGATGGATTTTAGCATAGCCACTGGGGAAAAGGTATCCTGATAGTCAATGCCTTCGCATTGACTATAACCTTTTGCCACTAGTCTAGCCTTGAATGTCTCCACATTCCCATCTGCACCAATCTTTCTCTTGAAGATCCATTTACACCCAATAGGTACTATACCTTCTGGTGGATCTACCAAGGTCCAGACTTGGTTTGAGTGCATCGAGTCAATTTCTGACTGCATTGCCTCTAGCCATTTCTCGGAGTCGATATCTGATATCGCCTCGTTGTAGGTTTTGGGATCATCACCATGAGCACCATTACCTACGAGGAACATTTTCTCTACTTCCTCTGAAATAATACCTAAGTATCTTTCAGGGGGATGGAAAACTCTTTCCGATCTACGAGGTGGAGGAGGTAGTGTTCTTATTGGCTCAACCTGATTTGGTTCCAATTGGTCCTTAGCTCGTTCCACTTGTGAGACTTTCTCATCAAGCTTGATCTATTTTCCAATGCCGCTATCTTGAATAAACTATTTTTCAAGAAAGATGGCATGTCGACTCACAATCACATTGTGGTCTTCTGGAATGTAGAAATAGTATCCTAATGACTCTTTAGGATATCCTATGAATCGAGCTCTAAAGGACCTAAACTCTAACTTGTCCGCTTGTTGTCTTTTGACATGAGCCGGACAACCCCAAATTCTGAGATGACTCAGACTTGGTTTCTTACCGTGCCATATCTCATACGGTGTGGTAGGAACGGTTTTAGAGGGAACCCTATTCAGTAGATAGATTAAAGTTAACAATGAGTGTCCCCAAAGAAAATCAGGAAGGTCTGTGAAGCTCATCATGGATCGAACCATATCCAATAGAGTCCGATTTCTCCATTCTGAAATCCCGTTGAGTTGAGGTGTTCCTGGTGGAGTCCATTGAGAGACTATGCCATTTTTCCTTGAGATAGTCTAGGAATTTCCTGGCTAAGGTATTCACCTCCTCGATCTGATCGAAGAACCTTAATGGGTTTTTCTGTTTGTTTTTCTACTTCATGTCTGAATTCTTTGAACTTTTCAAAAGCTTCAGACTTGTGTCTCATAAGATACACATACCCATACCTAGACAGATCATCGGTAAAGGTAATGAAGTAGACAAAATTGCCTCTAGCCGGCACATCAAATGGGCCGCACACATCAGTATGTACTAGGGCAAGGAGATCTGTGGCCCTCTCCCCATGTCCAACAAAAGGGAGTTTAGTCATTTTGCCTTGAAGACAAGATTCACAAGTTGGATATGACTCGAAAGTCAATGGACTCAATAGCCCATTTTTCTCCAATTTGTTGATCCTATCTTCTGCTATATGACCTAATCTCAGGTGCCATAGATATCTGTCATTTGGACTATCCCTAGGTCATTTGGCATTCACGTTTTGCTCGAT
Organism: Cocos nucifera; assembly: GCA_006176705.1. Taxonomy (NCBI): domain Eukaryota; kingdom Viridiplantae; phylum Streptophyta; class Magnoliopsida; order Arecales; family Arecaceae; genus Cocos; species Cocos nucifera. The sequence continues at coordinate 317,984 of QRFJ01000493.1, forward strand.
AGTTAGAATAGGTACATCAATATGTAGCTGATAAAGACCATTAATAAGGAAACCATTTGCAATTTTATTTCTTTCATAAAGAATGTTACAATGGTCCTTAAAGAAGGTGATCACATAACCTTCTTGTGCTAAGCATGAAACAGAAATCAAATTCCTGCTAGCTGCAGGCACAAAATAACAGTCTTTCAAAACTAAGTCTAAACCAGATGGTAATCGAAGAGGGTATGTTCCCACGGCTACTGCAGCAACTCTTGCTCCATTACCAATGCGTAGGATCATGTCTCCATCCCTCAGCCTCCTGCTATCCTCAAGACCCTGCATGGAAGTGCACAGATGAGCACTAGAACCAGAGTCAAGCACCCAACTGGATGCAGAAGAAACCGTAAGGTTAGACTCAATAACGAGCATACCTCCAGAAGGACCTTCCTTCTTGTTCTTCAGGGTGGCCAGGTAAGTAGGGCAGTTCCGCTTCCAATGGCCGTCGCTGTTGCAATGGAAACACTTTCCTTTGACATCGGCCTTTTTCTTCGGCTCTGCCTTCTTCTTCTTTGATCCTTCCACCTTTTGCTTTTTCACAGACTTCTTTTTCTTTCCATAAGACTTTCTTTTGGAAGAAGTCCGTTCCATAGCAAGAACTGAGCCTTTAGAACCTTTCATAGAAAGCTCAGCGGTAACCAGCATATTCATTAATTCGGCCAAGGAATTTTGAAGTTTATGCATGTGGTAATTCATGATGAATTGCCCATATGCATCAGTCAAGGATTGCAGAATAATATCGTTCTGCAGGTCCAAGTCTAACTTCACACCGAGCTTCTCAAGCTCTTCCATGTCCTTGATCATTGTCAGACAGTGATCTTGGACTGACTGCCCATCACGCATCTTAGCCTTAAAAAGTCATTTCGTGACTTGATATTTGGCTGCGCGACTCTGTTCACCAAACATCTCCTGCAGGTGAGCCAACATTTGGCGAGCAGTCCCGATATCCTTCATGTTGGCGCTGGAGCTCATCAGACATCGAGCCCAACATGTAATATCTGGCCTTATTATCTTCGTCTATCCATTTTTCCAGAGACGCTCTCTGTTCAACAGATGGACGGGCTGGTAAGGTGGGAGGGTCCTGGTCCAAAACATGGGTTAACTTCTCGAAACCCAAAATAATTTTGTAGTTCCTGAGCCAATCTTTATAATTGGGTCCAGTCAGTCTATGTGTGTCCAGGATACGTGCCAATGGGTTGGACGCAGACATTTTCCTGTAGAGAGTCAAAGATTCTAGTTAGATACTGTAATTTTGACTTGACCAATTTGTTTAGGAATTTTATTTTTAAACAAATTAGCTCCCACTATTTTCTCGGATCCCTACACTCCCTCTGTAGAGATGCGAAAAATCTCCACGATTAATGATTTCTAGTGGGTGGTGCGGTCTCACCAACTGACTCATCACCTCACCTAACAGTTATTGGTGATGGGTTAGCCAATGAGTGAACAACTCTTGTTCAATGATTCTCTAATCATGGTGCACCCAAACTTGGTCTCTAATTCATGAATCTCACCGTATCCGGAATATTGATCCACTCCTTAGTTAAGTCAGACCCACCATTTGCATAGACTGGGTTCCTAATTGAGTCTCTCACCGTATCCAGAAATATTGAGCCCAACTCATCCTCCAGCCCATAGCATCCAATGCCTAATAGACATGGTTGCATCTTTCCGGTGCAACTGAGCCACTGTATCCAGCCGAGAACAATCAACCCCGGGAAGGGCCCGCACATCTACAATGGTGGAAGACCTCAGACTTAATCTTTTCTTAGGGAGAATTGATTCAGGTCTCATTAAACTAGACTTGTCATAGTCATAACAATTATGACTAACCTAGTGGCATGGGTTAGCTCGGATTATTGACCACCTCAGATCAGAACTGTGTCAACAGATATGGCCAGGTAAGTGAGACCGGTGGAAGGAATATGCCATTAACTCGTACAAGAATGCATTCAGGTCGAGTAGCTTCCAATTAAAAACCAGTCGGTCGTATGTGCCAAACTTACCTTAGACACCAAATTGTTGAGCCAGAACCAATTGGGTTAGCCTACAATCCAGACTCTAACCTCTGAGCCTAATTAGGTCTTGCTTGATCGTGACTCGATCTTGACCCAGACTTAATCCTATTAGGCTGGTCAATTTAAGCATTGTTGATCCCATCTAACCAACTCTTGATTCGGTTTGATCAACCGCTTAGACCTAATTGAGCTACCCAAGCCCGAACCCAGTATTATGAATATGTCTTAGATCTAAAATTCTCAATTTTAGACCTAATTAATATTTCCATAAACTTAATTCTTAATTAAGTAGGGTTCATAAACAAAATATGCACAATAAATCCTAGGGTTTCAGGATCTAGGGTTTTGCAGAAAGTAAGTTTTGGGTTTCTGATTAAGGACGAACACGCAGCACCCCTACACATCATAAGAACACCCCATCGAATGGAAAGAGAGGGCCTTTAAACCCTTCTTCATTCTTATGACCGGACGGCCAAGAGGAACGCCTTAATCAGGAACATGTCAATACTACAAAACAGTATTTAGATCTATATCATATATCTCATATACAAATTAGATCTAATCATGGCATATTTTGCATACATCTCATGTATCAAATCATGCATATTTTCAGATCTAAATTATCTCATAATAATCTAAAAAATTAGATTTAAATTGATCTAATCAAAATAAATTCTAATCTAGACAATTATGTAGAACTATTCTACAACTAGTCTAGACATGCATCAATCATATCTCATATGATATTTAAAATTAAATAATTTTTATTTGCTATTTTTTAGATGTTATTATAACACTTATAATATCAAAAAATAGTAAATAAATAGATCTAAAATATGATTTAATCAGAATTAAATCAAAAACATGCAAGACTATTCTATAGAACTATTCTATTCTTAGAACTAGTCATGCATATCTTTCTAATCTTAGATCCAAATCATTTAATTTTAATTTTTTCTGATTTTAGATCTGATCACATCTCATGTGACATCTGAAAATCACTTATTTTCTAATTAAAATAAATTTAAAATTAGATCTAAATAATTTTAGAACCATGGCTCTGATACCAGTTGAAGGGAAAATCCTGATTTCCCGGTCCAGGTTCGTTCAGATCTGATCAGATCAAGAGATATATTTCAAAAATTTTTCTCTTGATCTAATCAGATCTTGATATGTTTAGATCTTAATTCTTATTATTTTAATAAAATAAAATTAAAAGATAAATTAAATCAAATTTAATTTACCTGATTGGGTAATCCTATTACCCTGTTGATGATCCTGTTTGCAGCGGAAGGTTCTGGATCTTAGCCACGCAAGCGCCTGGCCTCTACCGGTATCCACTCAGGTTGGATCTGGAGATCCTCTTCTTCTCTATCACACCTCCAAAAATTAGATCTGGATCTGATCTGGAGGATCTTCAAAACTCTTTTTGAAGATGAGCAGTCGTCCTTTGCAGCAGCGCAGCCTTCTTACTTTTGATCGCCTTTCTTTGATCTGAATTGCACCAACCAAGGTCCAAAACTCCTTTTGGACATGGAGAGCAAGGGGAGAAGGTGGTTTGGCATGGAGAGGGAGGGGAGAGGCAGCCTTGGGGCATGGAGAAACTATGATCTCATCATATCTCTTATAATCTGAGTTGGGTACAGGGTCTTATTTATAGACTAGCTGTGATCCAACTCCTCTTCTTCCCAACCAATCACAACCCTTTGTGAAATCAGATCTAAATCTGATTGGTGGGAATAGAGTCCCCTGGATTCCTCCTTAGAGGGCGCCTAAGACCAGTCAAAGTTGGTTCTTAGAAGAACTCTAATTGGAATCCAAAAAGGAGATGGAGTCCTTGTCCAACAAGGACTCCTAGGCGCCTCCAACTTGGGCACACGCCTAGGGTGGCGTGCGCCCTTCCTCCTTGCCAGGTTCTGGCAGGGGGACAGGCCCCCACCAGCTCTCCAATAGGTGCATGACATGTGGTCAAAAGTCAAAGTGTCAATGGTCAACGTTTGACCAGTCAAAGGTAGACTTTTGACCAAAGTCAAAGAACAAGAAATGGCAGGTGACCAAAAATGGCAGGTAATGTCTTACAAAATAAGACAACCTTTTCTGACTTGGACAACCTCCAGTCAGACCATATGAAGGCCTCTGATTGAGCACAAACTCCTTTGGCTCAGTCAGGACAACTTATTTATGATAGTAAAAGAAGAACGTTAGGTTCAATCGAGTGCTAGCACGATTTCCTTGAACCTAATTGAATCTCATTCAGATCAATTGAACTAGATTAGTTCAATTGATGATCACCAGATTCAAACCCTTGTTTGTGTGACCCAGTTAGGTTCAGTTCTGTATGGTAATGGGATATGTCATGATCTCTATCATCGACATCATCGAAACTCCTTTCGATGGATCAGAACTCTTCTGATTCGAACAGCTAGAATGATCGATCATCTAAATCATTCTAATTGCTCCCAAAATCCACCAGTGACACCTAGCAGTATATGGTGGCAACCCATCAGAGCTGAATGCGAACCTCTTGGTGCAGCTACCTGTGTGATTCAAGTTCTTCTATCTTGAGCCCCGATCAGATTAGGGTTAAGGTGAAACTCGTCAAACCCTAGTCTCTGTCATATGATGTAATCATTCGATTCGAGTCCAATGTGAAAATCTAAATAGAAACTCTTTCTATTATTTCACTCTACCATGGCCATGGGCTTCTGGACTTGATTCTCATGATCATCATAGGGCTGCTCCTCTACCACCGAGGTAGATAGATTCCATCTTGATGCAATCCAGTTCCTACAATGAACATGCTATAGCCAACATACACCTCAGGGTTCCATATGGCTAGGAGACCGAGTAATGGTGTAGTCAAACTATAACACCCTCAAGGTGAACTGCCGATGCACCTCAGGTCAAAGAACCAGACACACTACTGCAGCATCGAGTCAGTCATTGACGAGAAGGTAGACTCCCTAATGACTACTCGAGGTGGTCACGCTCAGTGCCCTCGTTCTCTAACGAGTACCTGTACTCTCACTCCGGTGTCTCCACACCGTAGACTCAAGACTCATCTACTAAAGAGAAGCGATTGTACACCAACCTTCTGGATCAATCACCATCCTCGTGATGATCCTATGGTCGGGAGCAATTTATGAGTTAATAATGATTATTCATGTCTTAAATTTTCAACTCTTGAAAATATGAATTATCATTACCATTAACTCAAAGGATGTATCACAGACACTAAATACACATATGTGATAGAAAATAACCCATTTATTGCTTTTAGTCAAAATTACAATTTTGCCCCTAGAAGTGTATTACAAGTGTCAGCCAATTCTGGCTTCTAGGGCACATATATCTAACACAAAGAACTTTTCTTTGTATAATTAGTTAATCCTGATCTCACTAATATGACCAAGTCGATAATCCCAAAGTAAAGTATTATTTATGTTCTCTCGTTTATGCTTTCTATTTCATCAACATGAAAAATATTATCATTCAAACATAGAGTCAACAAATCATTGTTATAAATGCCATTTCATATAATTTCATTAGAATATTTGATAGAGCAACCATTGCTTGTTACATCAAGATTATATCCTTATTTTAATAACAAGGATATTGATACAATATTTCTATTGATCTTAGGCATATAATGATAATTTATCAGCTCTAAGATCTTCCCAGAAGATAACTTCAAAATATTTATCCCTATAGCTTCCGTTTGGATGCTCTCCTCCAACACCATAGTGTTCGAAGTCACTCATCTTCAAACTCCTAATTTCTATAGTCCCTACAAAGATTTGTAGATATGAAAACCAAAGTTGGTATCTAATACCCAAGAGTTTGAAATGAAAGAATTTAATGATAATATGGTATGTATCTTATACATATCTTTTGGTGTATTATTTGCACCAGTCTTCATAGTTGCAAGATAAGACTTGCAATTTCTTTTTCAATGATCTATTTTGCCGTAGTGAAAATAAGTCATCTATTCGGAGGCCTTCTTCTCCTTCTTCTTCTTATTTATGCCATCTTTAAGGTTCAACCTCCTCTTAGAATCCTTTTTGCCTGTCTTCTTCTTAGAGATCCCATCTACAAGAAGAAAAGGAGCCTTATCCTTGTTGATATGGTTATTTATTGTTTTGAGCATATTTAATAGCTCAGGCAAGGAAGTATTCAGTTTGTTCATGTGATAGTTTACGACAAACTGAAAAAATATTTTTGGAAGTGATTGCAGGATTAGATCCTAACTTAACTCTCCATCTATGATAAAATCTAATTGGCTTAATCGAGTGATTAGGTCAATTACCATCAACACATAGTCTTGCACGAATGAACCCTCTACCATCCTGGTATGGAATAATTGCTTAGATATCTCATATCTAGTAGTGCTACTCTATTCTTCATAAAACACTTTTAGGTTGAGCAATATGGACTGAGTGTCCATGCCATCATGCTGCCTCTATAACTCATTACTCATGGAGGCAAGTATGATGCATTTGATAGTAAGAGAATCATTTTGCCACATCTTGTATGTAGACTTTTCTTTCTCTGTACCATCTTTTCCTAATGGCTCAAGATCAGGGCATCAAGAATATAGGAGAGTTTTTCTTGATTGAGTACTATTTTTAGGTTTCTCAGCCAACCCACCTAGTTAGGATCTGTCAACTTATTTGAATCCAAAATTGAATGTAGTGAAAGTGAAGAAGCCATTTATTCTACATAATAAAGAACATTACATAAGCAAACAACTCATGATGATGTATACAATTAAATTAGGACTTTAATTTAATTATGTCTCTCACTATTTTATTGAATATCATAACCCTCAAAGATGATAATCGAGAAAACCTAATCATTTTTCTTAGTGGGATTGAGATCCTAATTTCTTATAGAAAATCTTGTGGTTGCACAACAAACCTTTTATAAGTTCAAAGATAGAAAACTCTTTCCAATTGCATCTCATGCAATTCTCAATATATTTTTGGTCTTTAAAATATTAATAGCCTTGTGTTAGCATAATAAACTATAATGTTTTAGTTAAGTAGGACCCTTCATTTTGATATAGTCATAAAGAAATATAATTGCCCTTGTGGTTACACAACAAAGCAGTATATCCAAAATACCATAAGCATCATTATGCACTAGATCAATATTACATCAGTCCCCATAATCGGTCTTGTGGTTGTACAATAAATCTAATATGGTTTATGACATAATAACGAACTAGCATGAAGGCCTTAATATAGTGAATCAAAAGAATCCGTCCATCGAGCCGGCTCAATCCATAATCGAGTGGGCTCGATAATGTCTGATTCGAGCATCACTTTCTATCTGTTTGAGAGAACTGGCTCGAATCTATCTTGAGCTGGCTCGATCTCACTTTGAGCCGACTCGACTACGTATCCAAGCCGGTTCAATTGCATATCGAAGCTAGATTCCAATAGGAATGCCTAAGCATACAATTTAGAATTAAATCAATTGAATTGACCAAGTAAGTGGGAGAGAGGTGGGGGTCCCCTATTGCTTTCCTTAGACACCAATAAATTGGCTAGGTCAGGCAACGGAGTCAATTAAAAATTACATTCTCTTTACCAATCATGAACCATTTTCCTAGACACCAATTGATCAATTTGACATCCAGATTGGTTCTATTATCGGTTAATTGCACTACAACTTAATAAAATTTTATAGAGGGCTTTAATTGGTCTCTATGCATATTCTAATTCAAAATATATAACATACATGAATTAAACATAACAATCATATCAGCATGCATCATCACTTTAGGACAACCATCATCACATAGTGAATATTTGTCACCATGCCAGGGCAACCTTACAGAATGATATACATCATAATCTAATTATGAATAATTAAACATGATCACATCACATTAAAAACATGCTAAAATTTCAAATATGATCATATCACATTGATATTTTTGCCATTAAAGCATAAATATAACAACATTTGATTTAGTCTAATAAGGTTTGCTCTAATACCACTGTAGGATTTGGTGTATAGGATGGAAGCATGGATTTCAAAATAAAATAATAAAATCATATAACCAAACCCAAAATCTAGGACCATCTTATTAGAATTTAAATCATATAATATATATTTATAAAATAAATTAGGATATTAGAACATACCTATGATCGCTTAATCCTAACTTGACCTTGATCATCGGCAATAGTTTTGTCAGGGGTTCAACCAGGTGCCCACGTGTTCACCCACCAATGTTGATCCACATAGAAACTTAATCAAAACACCAGCATCTATGATTATTTTAATTAAAATTTTTATGCAAAGAACTTTAATTATTTAGGCAGAACCTTCCTTAGCCTTTACTGTCACCCTTCTTGCCTACTCTTTCTTATCTTTCTTTTCTCTTTATCTTCCTTTACAATCTTCCTAAGGCCTTATCCTAAAGCAGATCTTTTGTCCTTAATTAGAACTTTTCATAACAAGATAAGAAAGAAAGAAATTGGACAACTAGGGATAGTGGTAAGAAAGAAAGAAGAGTTCTTAATTTTCTTGGACTCCTGGAATGCACCCCTATTTATAATGTATGTAGGGGTGCCTCCAAAAATTTCTCATGCCCATTCCTAATTCTCATCTCATACCCATTCAAAAATATCATTCTCCATTAGAAGAAAATACTATGTAAAATTTAAATAATTAATATGAAGAGGTGCCTTAAAGTAGGACTCTTCATAAAATTCTATGTAACTTTCTTCCGAAGAGTCGCAACACTTTCATATTGGCACCAATTTCTACCATTGATCAGCATCAAATGCCGATCCAATGGACTAAAAGAATGGTGCCATAACAGAAGAGAGGTGTGGAGATAAGCTTTGAAAAGTCAAAGCCCCAAAGGGCTTTGAATTGGTCCAGAGGGTGCCAAGATAAGGGTGGTAGCTGTGAGTCCTCTTCCATTCAAATTCCTTTTAAACACCCAAGTGTTTAATCTATAGAAAGACTCATACGTGCCCCTTCTCAGATCTAAAACTACATAACTAAAGTTATGTAAAAAAAAAATAAATTGGATAAGACATCCTAAAAGAGGTGCCAACAACTTCCATGCGCCACATGTCCCTAGCGCATGAATCTAAACCTCATGCACCAAGAGAGAGAGTCTCTGGCGTGTGGGTTGCTATTAGATGACACCTAGACCATGGTCATCAAGCAAAGGGTCAACCCAATCAGCTAGCCAAATTTAATTTGACTCAAATTGGATTTAATTAGCCCAAATCGAAACTCGATTTGAATTCAATTCAAATTTAGGTGCTAGGGTTTGCAATATGTGCTAGCATATTCAACCTACAAACATGATCTAATCCAATTAGACTCTTGATCAATTTTATTTATGTGTGACCCATTGGGTTCCATATCTAGTCCATAGTAGATTCAGGTGCAATTTGATCTAATTTGGTTAGAACTCAACCAAACCGATTTATGTCAAAACTAGCTAATCCAATTCGATCAATTAGAATACTTTCTAATTAATGATCAAATTAAACTTTTTAATTTAATCAAATCAACAAGATAAGATTAATATCTAGCAACATATCATGTCTACCTAGAAGATATAAAATTTTGATAGAAATACCAAAAATATCCTTCAGTGAAAAGTTACCGTGCAACAGGATCCTTCAATCATCCTACATTCCAAATATGACTATGAATATGAAATCATGTCAAATCCATTTTTATATTTATTTCTCTTCTAATCATATGATGATGATTTGATTAATAAAATATTAAAAATTATTTTTAATTTTTATCATGCTTTTATCAAAGTCTTTCTGAATCATCATTCGATTGAAGCAAGTAGGATGCGATCTCCACTTACTAGGTGTGATCGATTCTTTGTTGACCTACTTATAACCTTCATATGTAATCTACTATATCCAGATCATCTCGTACAAGACTAAGTCATGATTGAGTATGAGCCAAAACATGGATTCATGCATATAAAGTTCTATGTCAAAGGATTACATGTACAACTCCCACTATGAGAACCATCTTTTGACATGTAGATAAGACTCCATTAGATGTTCTCAAGTTGGATCTATTCAGTAAACTCATTCTCTAATAAGCACCCATATCCTTGTATTAGTGTCATACACAAGTGAGAGTGAGATCAATCATCCTCTCCATCGAGCATATATAGGATGTGTCAATCTTACCAAAAATATTGATCCCCAACTCAATGTTCCATCGATCATGAATATTTAAATTAGGATTTTAAGATTTTATGTCTCACTGGTATGATCTCATCATAATTCTAAAATCATAGCCCTAATATATGAGGTTTATCATAATCTTAAATAAATAATTAAGATGCAGCATTTGATGAAATAAATATCTTTATTTATTTAAAAATGTCATTACATGAGTTTGGAAGATAAAAGAATAGCCCATCAAAATACAAATTATGATTGGTTTGAGGGCATATTCCTTTTAATAACAACCTATTAGATGTGTGTCCTAGAAGCTAGATTGGCTGTCACTTATAATACACTTCTATGGATAATTTTATAATTTTGACTATAAATTAATAAAAAAAAATATTTTCTATCATAGTGTATATTTAAAAGTATCTGTGATACATCCTATGAGTTAATGGTAATGTTAATTCATATTTTAAAGAGTTAAAAATTTAAAATATAAATTTTCATAATTAACTCATAAATTGCTCTCGATCATAGGATCATCACGAGAATGGTGATCGATCCGGAAGGTTGCTACATTATCACTTTCTTAGGATAGATATATCTTGAGTTTATGGTGTGAAAACATCAGAGCGAGAGTACAAGTACTCATTAGAGAATGAGGGCACTGAGCGTGACAACCTTGAGCAGTCATAAGGAAGTTTACCTTCTCATCGATGACTGACTTGATGCTATAGTCGTGTGTATGATTCTTTGATCTGAGGTGCATCGACAGTTCACCTTGAGAGTGTTATAGTTTGACTACACTATAACTCAATCTCCTAGCCATTCAAAATCTTGAGGTGTATGTTGGCTATAGCATGTTCATTATAGGAATTGGATTGCACCAATAGGGGATCCATCTACCTCGGTAGATGAGGAGTAGCCCTATGATAATCATGAGATTGAGTCCTTAAGCCCATGGTCATGGTAGAGTGAGGATGATAGAAAGAGTTTCTATTAGGATTTCACATTGGATTTGAATCGAATGATTAATTCATATGACTAATATTGGGTTTGATGAGTTCACCTTAACCCTAATCTAGTTGGGGCTCAAGATAGAAGAACCCATTCACATAGGTAGCTACATCGAGAGGTTCATTTTCAATTTTGATAGATTGCCACTATATACTACTAGGTGTCACTGGTATATTTTGAGAGCAATTAGAATGATTTAGATGATTGATCATTCTAATTATATGAATCAGAAAAGTTCTGATCCATCGAAAGGTGTTTCGATGATGTCGATGATAGAGATCAAGATATATCTCATTACCAAATGAAACTAAACCTAACTAGATCATACAAACAATGGTTTGGATCTGGATGTCATCGATCAGACTAATCCAGTTCAATTGATTTGGATTAGATCCGATTAGGTTTAAAAAAATTATGCTAGCACACGATTGAGCCTAAAATTCTTCTTTTGTAATCATTTAGGTTCGTCTTGGCTGAGCCAAATTTATTTGGGCTCACTCAGGAATCTTGTCTTAGTCTGACAGAAGATTGTTCGTATCAAGAAAGGATTGTCTTAATTTATTAGATGAATTTAAGACAACACCTGCTAATTTCTGTTACCTGCTAATTCCTATTTTTGGACATTGGTCAACTATTGACCCTAGACACCTGGACATGGGGGCATATGTCATGCACCTATAGGAGAGCATCTGGAGCTCTTATCTCCCTGCTAAAGGATGCAAGAGAGAGGGTGCACCCCATGTTGATAAGAGATGGAGTCCCATACAAATGGGACTCCAGGGTGTTTTGATAGGTTTAAACACTTAAGCGCCAAAGAGTTTGGATTTATCCAGTTTAGGCGCCACCTATGTGGATTTTAGATGGGCTCTCATCTGATTGGATCAGATGATATCATTCCATCAATCAGATTTAGATCTAATTGAATAAAGGCCTCTGATTGGTTGGGATGATGTGACACTGCATGATGCAGTAGGGTCTATTTAAACCCTGTCTGTGCCTAGGTTTTGTGTGCTTCTCCCTTTCACCATGCCACAAGGCTGCCCACCTATATTCCATGGCACTTTTTGATCCTCTCTCTCCTCTCCATGCCTAAAGAAGTCGGGCATGGGTTGAAGTGCAATCCAAGGAAGAAAGGCACCCAAATTAGGATGAAGACAGCACTACTAAAAGAGACGATCGCTGCCTCTTCAAAAGAAGTTTTGAAGAACTTCAAGATCTGATCCAGATCTAATTTTTGAAGAATAAATTTAAAAGGAGAAGATCTTTAGATCCTATCTGAGTGGATACCAATAGAGGATTGGTGCTTGCGTGGCTCCTTTCAGAACCTCAAGACAGATCAGAATCATCATAGGATAATCTAATTACCTAAAAATAAGGTACAAAATTAAATTAGATTTAATTTTACTTTATTCTTAATATCAAATCTTAAAGGATGAGATCTGAGATATCTCAAATCTAATTATGATCTTAGAAGAAAATTTTTGAAATATACCTTTAGATCTGATCAGATTTGAACGATCCTATGCCGGAAAATAGGATTTTTTCTTCAACTGGTATCAGAGCCAGGTTAGCAGTTCTTCAGATCTATCTTAGATCTAATTTTATTTTTATTTATGACTTGATATTAAAAAATTTTAGATGTCATATCAGATGTGATTAATATGAAATTAAAAAATTAAAAACTAAATTATTTAGATCTAATATGTATAAGATGCATGACTAGACTAGGTATAGAATAGTTCTATGTGTAGTTTAGTATGATCATATATTTAATTTGATTAAATATAATTTTAGATTTATTTAAATTTTATTTTTTTGATGTTATAATTATTATAATCAGATCTAAAATAGAAAATAAAGTTTTAAATTTTTGATTTATTTATATGAGATATGAACGATGCATGCTTAGAGTAGTCATAGAATAGTTTCATGAGATGTCTAAAATAGTTTTATATTTGATATGATCAAACTTAAAATTTTATTTTTTAGATTTAATATGTGATATTTCAGATCTGAAAGTATGTATATTGATTTAGTTATGAAACATGAGATGCATGCAAGACATGTATTAGTTAGATCCTTTTATATATGATATATGATCTGACTAGTTTTGTAGTAGAAAATTATATTTCTGATTAAGACATTCCCCATGGCCTTTCGATCATAAGAATAAAATAGGGCTTAAAGGCCCTCTCCTCTCATTCGATGGAGTATTCTTATGATGTGTAGGGGTGCTGCACATTCGTTCTTAATAAAAAATCAGAACTTATTTTTCTGCAAAATCCTAGATTTTGAAATCCTAGGATTTTTGTTACATGTTTTGTTCATGAATTCAAAACTTAATTAAGAACTAAGATTATAAAATTAATTAGATCTAAAAATTATGAATTTTCAGATTTAAAACATATTCATAAAATTGGGTTCGGGCTTGGGTAGTTTAATTAGGTCTAGCAGTTGATCAAACTGAATCAAGAGTTGATTAGGTGAGATCAAAGAAAGCTTAGATCTTGATCAGCCTCATAAGATTAAATCTGGATCAAGATCGAATCACATTGAAATGTGACTTGATCAAGTCAAGACCTAATTTGGCTCCATAGTTCGAGCCTGAATTGTAGGCTAACCTAATTGATTTTGATTCGATAATTTGGTGTCTAAGGTAAGTCTGGCAGATACGACTGACTGATTTTTAATTGGGAGCTACTCGATCTGAATACATCTTTTGAGTTAATGGCATATCCCTTCCATCGGTCTCACTTATCTAGCCATTTGTGTCGATCCAATTCTAATTTGAGGTGACTAACAATTTGAGCCAACCCATGCCACTAGGTTAGTCAAAATTATTATGACTAAGTCAAGTCAAGTTTAAAGAGACCTAAATTAAATCTTCCTAAAAAAATATTAAGTCTAAGGTTTTCCACCATTGTAGATGTACAGGCCCTTCCCGAGGTTGATTGTTCTCAGTTGGATATAGTGGTTCAGTTGCACCGAGAAGATGCAACCATGTCTATTAGGCATTGGATGCTATGGGTTGGAGGATAGGTTGGGCTCAATATTCTTGATACGGTAAGGAACCTAATCAAAAATTTAATTCATGCAAATGGTGGGTCTGACTTAACTAAGGAGTGGATCAATATTCCGAACATGGTGAGATTAATGAATTAGAGACCTAGTTTGGGTGCGCCATGATTAGAGAATCATTGGATAAGAGTTGTCCACTCATCGATTGATCTATCACCAATAACTGATAAATGAGGTGGTGAGTCAGTCGGTGGGACCACACCATCCACTAAAAATCAATAATCATGAAGATTTTTGCATCTGCCAAGAAAGTGTAGGGATCCGAGTAAATAGTGGGAGTCTAATTTATTTAAAAATATAATTTTTAAATAAATTGGTTAAGTCTAATTATAAAATCTAACTAGAAACTTTGACTCTCTATAGAAAAATATCTGCATCCAATCCACTAGCTCGTATCCTAGACACCCATAGATTGACCGAACCCAACTACAAGGATTGGCTCTGAACTTTAAAATTATTTTAGATTTTGAGAAGTTGACTCATGTGTTGGAACAGGATCCTCCCACCTTACCAATCCATCCATCCACTGATCAGAAAGCATCTCTCAAGAAGTGGACAGATGAAGATAAAAAAGTTAGGTATTACATGTTGGGCTCGATGTCTGATGAGCTCCAGTGCCAACATGAAGAAATTTAGACTAGCCATTAAATGTTGGCTCATCTACAATAGTTGTTTGGTGAACAGAGTCGCGCAGCCAAATATCAAGTCACTAAAAGACTATTTAAGGCTCAAATGCATGATGGGCAGTTGGTCCAAGATCATTATCTGATAATGATCAAAAACTTAGAAGTGCTTAAGAAGCTCAATGTCAAGTTAGATCAGGATCTACAGACTAACATAATTCGACAGTCCTTGACTGATGCGTATGGACAGCTCATCATGAACTACTATATGCATAAACTTCAGAATACCTTGGCTGAGCTCATGAACTTGCTGGTTAGTACTGAGCTTTTTATGAAAGATTCTAAAGGCTCAGTACTTACTGTGGAGCGGACTTCTTCCAAGAGAAAGTCTTTTGGAAAGAAGAAGAAGTCCGTGAAAAAGCAGAAGGTGGATGGTGGAAAGAAGAAGATCGCTGACAAAGAAAAATATTTTCATTGCAACACTGATGGCCATTGAAAGCGGAACTGCCCTCTTTATCTGACCAGCCTAAAGAACAAGAAGAGGACAGGTCCTTCTGGAGGTATGCTCGTTATAGAATCTAATCTTATGATTTCTTCTATATCTAGTTGGAGGCTTGACTCTGGTTCTAGTATTCACTTGTGCACTTTTATGTAGGATCTTGAGGATAGCAGGAGGTTGAGGGATGGTGAGATAATCCTGCACATCGAAAATGGAGCAAGAGTTCCTACTGTGGTCATGAAAACCTATCCTCTGTGATTACCATCAGGATTAGATTTAGTACTTAGGAACTATTTTTATGTGCCTACAACAAGCAAAAATTTAATTTCTATTTCATGTTTAGCACAGGAAGGCTATGTAATTAGTTTTCTTAAGGACCATTATAATATTTTTTTTATGAAAGAAATAAAATTTCAAGTGGTTTTCTTATAAATGGTCTTTATCAGTTATATATTGATATTTTTAATTTTAATATCGAGCAAAATATGAATGCCATAAGATCAAAATGACCTAGGAATAGTCTAAATGATAAGTACCTTTGGCACCTTAGGCTAGGTTATATAGCTGAAGATAGGGTTAACAAATTAGAGAAATTCGGACTATTGAGTTTGTTGACTTTCGAGTCATATCCAATTTATGAATCATGCCTTCATGGCAAAATGACCAAACTCCCTTTTGTGGGACATGGGGAAAGGGCCACAGATCTGCTTACCCTAGTACATATTGATGTATGCAGCCCATTTAATGTGCCAGCTAGGAGCAATTACATCTACTTCATCCTCTTTATTGATGATTTATCTTGGTACAGGTATGTGTATTTGATGCGATATAAGTCTGAAGCTTTTAAAAAATTTAAGGAATTCAGATTCAAAGTAGAAATATAAATAGGAAAACCCATTAAGATTCTTCGATCAAATCAAAGAGGCGAATACCTTAGTCAGAAATTTCTAGACTATCTTAAAGATAATGGCATAGTCTCTCAATGGACTCCACCTGGAATGCCTTAACTCAATGGGATTTTAGAACGAAGAAATCGGATCCTATTAGATATGGTCCGATCCATGATGAGTTTCATAGACCTTTCTAAATTTCTTTGGAGACATAGTCTATTGACCGCTATATATTTACTAAATAGGGTTCTCTATAAAACCATTCTTACCACACCGTATGTGATCTGGCATGGTAAGAAACCAAATCTAAGTAATCTCAGAATTTAGGATTGTCCGATCCATGTCAAGAGACCACAGGCAAATAACTTAGAGTCTATGTCCTTTAGAGCTCGATTTATTGGATATCCTTAAGAGTCATTAAGATATTATTTCTATCTCCCAAAAGGTCATAATGTGATTATGAGTTGACATACCATCTTTCTTGAGAAATAGTTTATTCTAGATGGTGGCAATGAAAGATAGATTAGACTTGAGGAGAAAGTCTCGATAAGAAATGAGCTAAGGAACCTATGGAATCCAATCATATTGAGCCAACCTAGACACTACCTCCTCCACCTCATAGATCAAATAGAATTTTTCATCCTCCAAAAAGGTACTTAAGTACTATATCAGAAGATGTAGAGAAAATGTTCCTCATAGAAAATGGAGTTCATGGTGATGATCCCAAAACTTATGATGAGATGATATCAGATATTGACTCCAAGAAATGGTTAGAGGCAATGAGGTCAAAAATTGACTCAATGCGTTCCAACGAAGTCTGGACCTTAGTAGATCCACCTAAAGGTATAGTACCTATTGAATGTAAATAAAACTTCAAGAGAAAGATAGGTGCTGATAGCAATGTAGAGACATTCAAAGCAAGGCTCATAGCAAAAGGATATAGTCAGCGCGAAGGCATTGACTATCAAATAACTTTTTTGCCAATAGCCATGCTCAAATCCATCCGCACATTGCTTGCTGTTGCAGCCTATTTTGATTACGAAATATGGTAGATGGATGTGAAAATGATGTTCTTAAATGGATATCTTAAGAAAGATATCTATATGGAAAAGCCACTAGGGTTCATATCCAGTGATAATGATCATAAAGTATGCAAACTGCAAAGATCCAGATATGAACTTAAGCAAGCATCTCGAAGTTGGAATGCTCATTTCAACGATGTAATCAAATTATTTAGATTTATCAAGAATAAAGAAGAGTCTTGTATTTTTAAAAAGGTCAGTGGGAGCACTATTGTCTTTCTCATACTGTACGTGGATGACATCCTCCTTATTGGGAATGATAATTTCATGTTGACTATAGTCAAAATATGGTTGTCAAAGGAGTTCTCTATGAAAGATCTAGGAGAAGTATTTTTTATTCTAGGAATTAAGATCTATAGGGATAGCTCGAATAGGATGCAAGGTCTTTCATTGAAGATGTACATAGAGGAGGTGCTAGAAAGATTTAGCATGGAAAACTCTAAGAGGGATTTAGTACCCTTCAGACATGGCATTCATCTCTCCAAGAAGATGTGTCCCAACACACCTGAGGAGATTGAATGCATGAGCAAGATCCCTTATGCTTCATCCATAGGGAGCCTCATGTATACCATGCTATGTACATGACCTGATAGTGCCCATGTTGTGAGCGTCATGAGTAGGTATCAATTGAATTCAGGTAAAGAATACTGGACTTCTATAAAATGTATCCTTAAGTACTTGAGAAGGACTAAGGATATGTTCTTGGTTTTTGGTAATGGAGAACTCTAGATCCAGGGGTATACAGACTCAGACTTATATCTGATATAGATGATTGAAAGTCAACATCTAAAAGTCTGTGTATTTGTAATGGTAGAGCTATCTATTGGAAAAGTTTCAAGTAGATGGTGATAGCAGATTTCACCATGGAAGCAGAGTATATTGTTGCATCAGAAGCTACAAAGAAGGCATTCTGGTACAAGAAGTTTGCCATAAAGCTTGAAGTGATGCCATCAGATGCCGTCCCTCTGTACTATGATAATAATGATGCCATAGCCCTAGCTAAGGAGCCAAGGTCTCATCAGAAATTCAAGCATATCGAGCAGCGATACCACCTCATCCGCAATTATCTTGAGAAGAGATACATCGAGGTCAAGAGAGTCGATACTACAAATAATGTGGCTGACTCGCCGATAAAGCCATTAAGTCGATAGAAGATCAATGCCCACCTTGAGAAGATGGAACTTAGATTTGTAGCCAATTGGCTTTAGATCAAGTAGAAGTTTGTTAGATATGTACCCTAGAAGTCAGATTGGCTGTCACTTGTAATACACTTCTAAGGGCAATTTTATAATTTTGATTATAAATTAATAAAAAAATTATTTTCTATCATAGTATATATTTAAAGGTGTCTGTGATACATCCTATGAGTTAATGGTAATGACAATTCACATTTCCAAGAGTTGAAAATTTAAGATATGAATTTTCATAATTAACTCATAAATTGCTCTGAACCTTAGGATCATCACGAGGATGGTGATCGATCTAAAAGGTTGGTGTATGATCACTTTCTTAGGATAGATGTGTCTTGAGTCTATGGTGTGGAGACATCAAAACGAGAGTATAGATACTCGTTAGAGAATGAGGGCACTGAGCATGATCACCTCGAGCAGTCATAAGAAAGTCTACTGATAGGAACGCGATGTTGTCATTAAGACACCGTGTTTATCAATTTAATCCAACTTCTAAAAATAATTAAAAATACGTAGATAGCAGTGAGTTGGGTCGAATCCACAAGGAAGGTAGTGTTTTAGTTTTGAGATCTTTGATTTTTCAAAAGAAAAAGGAAAGGATTTGAGTTTTGAAATCAAAAGTAAAGTCGGAAAATAAAAAGCAAAAATTAAAAGATGCACAAATTTAATCTTGGTACTAAGATCTACTAGTTAGATCTTAACATCTACTTGCAATAAAATAAAAAAAGTAATAATTAAAGTGCACTAAAATCAAAGTGCAAAAATAAAATTTACATTAATTAAAATTTTAAAATTTAAATACATAAAATTTTAAAAAATAAAAAAATAAAATAGCCTGATCTCTGATCTTGGATCAGCATTGATGAAAAGATGGTGTAGAAGCCTAGCTTTTCCTCTCGGCATCAGTTGCCTCGAAGCAGCCATTAACCTAAAGCCTGGCTTCATCCTATCCCAAAGCTTCACCTTGATCGAAGATCCTGAACTCTGGAGTCCTGAGGTCTTATTTATAGGTGTTGGAAGGTTGGAGAGTTTTCTGTAGGCAATGTGGGACCAAGGAGGTCTTTGATCATCAAAATATGGAGAAATCTTAGTAAAAATTGGATTAAAAGGAGTCTTGGATGAATTCTATTGAAGTTTAGTGAAATCTAGCCGTTCAATAGGAATCCAATGGATCAAAAATCATCAAAATCAGATGTGTATTGACTCAGATCAGGTCGGATTAAATTTTGATCATTGATCGCACATTGATGAAGAAAATCTAGCCGCTGATCACGTGTTTGGAGTCCTGATCACCATCGGAAGCATTCTGGACCGTCAGATCATCCCTTGGATCGAGCACTGCCATTGGATGGTGATCCACATGAAGCTGAGTTTGAATCAAATTCAATTTTAAATCTCCACCATTCGATCTTGACCGTAAGCTACTGCAACCGCATGATCGTACAATTACTATTCCAATGGACCACGTGGACCGGCTGCACCGTACACCATAACGAATCAGTGCCTCCTATCATCGAGTAAAAAGTTTAAAATGCCCTATGAGCCGCGATAGATTTTCTATGAATCCTTTAAGGGTCTAGGTCCACGACATGTCACTTCGTGATTCGTCGATTTCTGCTGAGCTGGCAGTCCATGCTAGATCATAGATCGGCTGACCGCTTTCGCAACTGAGTCGACTAGCATTGCTGGCTTGGGTGATAGATTTATCGACTTGGCTCAGCACGTTTAGATGCATCGATTGATATGGCGTGGCAGCTTGAGCCGATTGAGCCATTTTCTTTTTTTATTTAATTTTTTTTATCTTTAGAAATTCATATCTTCTCCATTTTAGCTTCGTTTTGCTTCAAACTTATTTCATTATGATCAAAAAAAGAGCTCTATCTACTGATAAAAAAACTTTATTTTTTAATTTTTATTATTTTTTATTTAATTTTTTAATTAATAAAAATATTAATTTCTCAAAAATTATATATAAATTGATCATTAATTCTTAAAAATTAATATAAATTAATTAATAAATTAATATTTTTATTGATAAATTTATGGTACTTATCACACCCCCAACTTAAGATTTGCTCATCCTCGAGTAAAGAAAGAATTTAGTTTTAAATACCACTTCACTTTAGAGTTTCAAATTTTACCTAAGTAGTTTTCAAAATGGTCATTGATATTCAGTAGAGCTTAAGTGAGATATATCATTGGAGTATTAATACTTGTCAATAGAAAAATTAAGTAAAGAACATTAAATTTTTCAGAATTTTTTCTAAATTATTCCTACCTTTTATGTCTGAATTTGTCTAAACTTTCATATAGGCAAGGTGTATTGCTACTTCCATCCTTCATTTATTATTTTTATTTTCACATTATCCACTTTTTGATGCGAATATCATTGCTTACTTAGGCAACGGACCCGGTTACTCGGTGGGAAACCAATTTTATTTTTTTTTTTTTTTTAATATTGTACCACTATTGAGTGTCTTAACTCCTTAAGCTTTCTATTTGATCCATGTAGCGAGTCTTGGGCCAATGACTCCCAAACCAGTTGGCTTTAGGGCACTAGGTATAGAATACCCCTCGGGCTTACTAGCTCGAATCAAATAGGCTACGAGTTAAGACTAGCTTTACAACGAGCTTCTTTGCCCTTCCCACCTTTTGATGCGAAACTCAATGCTTGCTTAGGCAAAGAGGCCCGGTTACTCAGTGAGAAGTACTTGGAAAACTATTTTATTAAAATAAATTTTTATATGAAGAAACGTATAGTTATCCCTACACAAGCCTATAAAAAGTAGACTTTTCTTTGATGCTAGTAGAAATAATTAGAAATGCTCCAAGAAAAAACTTTTTATGTTCTAGACTTAACTCTTTATTGAATTTTCTTAATACTTGATTCCTCAATATCTCATAGATTCTCTGATCTGTGTATCAATTTTCTTTTTAAAAATGCTTAGTTTAATTCGATTCTTAAGCATAATCAAGGTGTCTAAATACTAAATACTAACTTTTTTGAGGACTTAAAATTTTAAAATTTTTATTTTTCTCCTCCCCAACTTAATCGACATTATCCTCAATGGAGAGAAAAAAAATAAAGGATGTAATAAAGAACATGAAAGAATACACCTGACTATATATATATATATATATTTTTTTGGTCCAGCACATGCCTTTGAAAATTTGAGCTCTCCCTCCAACTTATTCAAATTATCCTAAAAAAAAATAAACTAAAAAGATAAATTAGATAAAAACTAAATATTGGGTTGCCTCCCAACAAGCGCTAAGTTTACCGTCTTCAGCCAGACATAATGCAGCTTACTATCCTGTGTCGAATATTGGATTGACAAATTTCAATGGTTTTGGATTGCCAATCTCAGAAAGATTGATTTATAATCCCATTATTGATATAATCATTTGTTAATTTTAGGGATATAATTTATGATTCCATTCTCAGACCCATGTTTATTAAGAATTTCTCCTATTTGTTTCTTCTAAAATGCTCATGAATGGAGTTTTTGTATTAGGAGTTAAGTTTGATTCAATGGGTGCTGGAATGGTGACTAAAGGCGGTTTTAATTCTGGAGGTAAATTAATATGATCTTGCTTAAACAACTCCATTGAACATTTCATTACATGCCTCTTGATTTTTGTAAGAAGAACCGACTTCTAGGATTGAAGGAAATAGGACATTAGGTTTATAAGTCTCAGGGTAAATCATCTATTCTCTTTTTTTATTTCTATCTCTATTTAAACTGGAACTAGCATCAGTACTAATTCCTAGGCTCGGGTTCTTCTTATGTGGTTAGTCTCAGTACTAACCAGTTTCTCTAAATTTTTATTTTGGCTAGCATCAGTACTAGCCTCTCTCACCTGGTCTTGGTATGGGTCCATAAGAATCCTATAGCTTTTAAGTTCAGGAATTACTTTGGTATTCTCAAATTAGAGATTCTTAAGTGAGACATTAAATTGATAACTTGGTCCAGGTGGTTGGTGGACATTAGGTGGATTGTTTGAAATTGGTAGGTTCGGTAGTTGATCTAGTTCTCTCCTCATGTTAGACTCAACTAATTATCCTATTTGAGCTTCTAGCCTGATGATAGATTGCTGTTGAGTCAGAATCAATTGTTGAAGTTGGTTAAATCTATCATCAGCTAGATTGGTCTGTTGAGGAGGTGGGTATGAGGGCTGATTATAATATGGTGGCTGGAAAGGCTTACTAGGCTAACCTTTATTATAGGCATAGTTTTGGTATTAAGGTCTATTCTGATAATTTTGCTCAAGTGAAATTTGGGTCTGAGCCTGAGTCTGTTGGGATGTCCAAGAAAAATTAAGTAGTTACTCCAATCTGAATTATATGAATTTGAAAATGGGTCATTAATCAATTTGGAGTATCCTTGAGTAGCTTGAACTTGTTCTTGGATAAAATATGAAAATTGTGCTGCTGTGGGATATTCATTCACATGATGGGATGGGCTAGCACAGATTGAATAAAACTTCTGATAATTAGAATGTGATGTGAATCGTGCAGAAGATTATTTACCTAGGCTTAGGAGTTGATCTAATTTTTGGGTGAGAAGGTCAACTTTATCTAATTTTTGGACTATTAGGTTCAGATTAGCCATTTGATTATCAGGTTTAATATGAATCAACCATTCAATTAAGTTCAACTAAATCAAAAGAAGTGATTTTCTACCATGCATGTATTAGTGTAACCCTAATGTATGATTCAAAATTTTTTAAATTTTTTTAGAATTTTTTTATATATATTTTCTATTATTTTATTATTTTATTATTTTTTAAAAAAATAATTTTTTAAAGTTTTTTAATTATTATTTTTAATTTAATTTTATTTAATTATTATTTTTAATATTTTTTAGTTAGTTTAATTTAAATTTTATTTTATTTTATTTTTAGAGGAGAAAGGAGAAGAAGAAAAGAAGAATTCTAAAGAAGAAATCCTAAGGAGTTCTGGAACTATGAAGAGAGAGAAGAATTAGGTTTAATTAAGTTTGATGTTGGTTAGCAATCAAGTTGGTCAATCAATCCTGATTAATGGTTATTCTAGATCTAGACAGCTCCTAACAGCCAAGGTCACCTTCAAGCCCTCCAAGTATAGGATTAGTCAATCAACTGGCCAGGTAAGTGTAAGATCGGTGGGAGTCCCCCCGTTGCTTGCCTTAGACACCAATTATGCTTGGCCAGGTAAGCGAACGGAACCAATTAGAAACCACCTTCCTTCGGGCCCAATCGTCCCTGAACCACTTTCCTAGACATTTTCCAGACACCAGTCAAATTGACTTATCCTAACCCGGTTCAACTCTTAGGATTCCTTGTCCTATTGAGCTCGAGTTCCTAGGGTTGATGTCTAATTGATTTTAAAATTAAAGGCTTAGGTCAATGCAGGATGCTTGGTTGGTTGTTTGTGGGCTAAGGAAGGGTGATCAAATCCCCACCTTATCTTGTTTAATTGGGTTGTGCCCTTAATTTGATTTAATATGAATATGCACAAAAAAAAAATTTCAATCAAAGGGTTCTATGCAATTTAAACTAGATGCATGTAACTAATTGTAATTCTGAAAGGCTTACCTTGCCTCCAGCAATCACCAAAAATAAAAATAAAAATAAAAATAAAACTAATATGATGCATGCTCTAAACAGTTAGGGTTTCTAATCTTATCATGAGGCTTTTAATTAGATTTAAATGGATATATTTTTTTAAATTTAATTTAAAAATAAAATAAATAAATAAATAAAAAAAAGAAAAGAGACTAGGGTTAGGATTGATCTCACCAAGGCAAAACTTCTGATTCTTTTTGTTCTTTTTATTTTTTAACCTCTTTTTCTATAAAATAAAAAAAATTAGCAAGCAATATTTATAAAAAAATAAAAATTTTATTTATAATTTATTTATAAAAAAATCAAAGAGATCAAAAATTTAATGTCCGTGCCTTCCCCGGCAACGGCGCCAAAAACTTGATAGGAACGCGATGTTGTCGTTAAGACACCGTGTTTATCAGTTTAATCCGACTTCTTAAAATCATTAAAAATATGTAGATAGCAGTGAGTCGGGTCGAATCCACAGGGAAGGTAGTGTTTTTAGATTTGAAATCTTTGATTTTTGAAAAAAAAAAGAAAAGGATTTGAGTTTTGAAATCAAAAGTGAAGTCGGAAAATTAAAAGTAAAAATTAAAAGATGCAAAAATTTAAACTTGGTACTAAGATCTACTAGTTAGATCTTAGCATCTACTTGCAATAAAATAAAAAATAATAATTAAAGTATAAAAATTAAATTATAATAAAAATAAAGAGCATGAAATTAAAGTGCAAAAATAAAAATTTTTATTAATTAAAATTTTAGAATTTAAATACATAAAATTTAAAAAAATATATAAATAAAATAGCCTGATCTCTGATCTTGGATCGGCATTGGCAGAAAGATGGTGTAGAAGCTCGGCTCTTCTTCTCGGCACCCAATTGCTTCGAAGCAGCCTTTAACCCATAGCCTGGCTTCGCCCTATACCAAAGCTTCACCTTGATCGGAGATATTGATTTTCTGATGGGCCTGGGGTCCTTTTTATAGAGCTAGGAGGGCTGGATATTTTTTCTAAAGGCAATATGGGACTAATAGGAGGTCTTTGTAATCGTCAAAATATGAAAGAAATTCGGATAAAATTTGAATCAAAATAGCTCTGATACGACTCTGATAAATCTGATAAAATCCAGCCGTTCAACAGGAATCCAACGGTCCAAAAATCATCAAAATCGGATGCAGATAAGCTCAGATCGGGTCGGATTAAATTCTGGCCGTTGGATCGCGCTTGATCGAGGAAATCTGGCCGCAAATCGCGCTTCGGGAGTCTTGATCACCGCCGGCAGCGTTCTGGACCGTCGGATCATCGCCTGGATCGAGCGCTGCCGTCCGATGGTGATCCGCGTGATGTTTGTATCTGAATAAAATTCGGAAGCAACCACAGCCGTCCGATCCTGACCGCAAACAACCACATCCGTCCGATCGCGCAATAACTGTTCCCATGGACCGCGTGGACCGGCCGCACCGCACACCGCAACCAATCAGCGCCGCTGTTGTCGGACGAAAAGACTGAATTACCCTTGTGAGCCGCGATAAATTTCTGTAGACCCTTAAGGGGTCTAGGTCCACCACGTGGCAATCTCTGATTCGCCGGAATTTGCTGAGCTGGCGGTCCACGCCTGGATCGTGGACCGGCTGATGGCTTCAACGGCTGAGTCGGCTTGATGGCTTGTCGGCTTGGCTTGGTGGCTCGGCTTGCGGAGCCGGCTGAGCCGTTTTCTTTTTTTTTTAATTTTTATTTATTTTATATTTTTAAAAATTCATATCTTTTTCATTTTAGCTCCATTTTACTTGAAATTTATTTCATTGTGATCAAAAAAATGAGCTCTTTCTATTGATAATAAAATTTTATTTTTTAATTTTTATTAATTTTTATTATTTTTAATTAATTTTTTAATTAATAAAAATATTAATTTTTCAAAAATTATATATAAATTGATTATTAATTTTTAAAAATTAATATAAATTAATTAATAAATTAATATTTTTATTGATGAATTTATGATACTTATCATCTACCTTCTCGTCGATGACTGACTTGATGCTGCAGTAATGTGTATGGTTCTTTGATCTGAGGTGCATCGATAGTTCACCTTGAGGGTATTATTATTTGATTACACCATAACTTGGTCTTCTAGCTATTCGAAATCCTGAGGTATATGTTGGCTATAGCATGTTCATTATAGAAAATAGATTGTACCAATAGGAGATCTATCTACCTCGGAAGATGAGGAGTAGCCTTATGATAATCATGAGATTGAGTCCTTAAGGCCAAGGCCATGGTAGAGCAAAGATGATAAAAAGAGTTTTTATTAGGATTTCACATAAGACTCAAATCAAATGATTAATTCATATGACTGATATTGGATTTGATGAGTTCACCTTAATCCTAATCCAGTCGGGGCTCAAGATAGAAGAATCCATTTACACAGATAGCAGCATCAAGAGGTTCACTTTTAGTTCTGATGGATTGCCACCATATACTGCTAAGTGTCATTGATGTATTTTGAAAGCAATTAGAATGATTTAGATGATCGATGATTCTAATTGTATGAATCAGAAAAGTTCTGATCCATCGAAAGATGTTTCGATGATGTCGATGATAGAGATTATGACATGTCTCATTACCATACGAAATTAAATCTAACTGAGTCACACAAACAAGGATTTAAGTTTGGATGTCATCAATTGAACTAATTTAATTTAATTGATTTAGATTAGTGTTAGATATATGTGCCCTAAAAGCCAGAATTGGCTGACACTTATAATACACTTCTAGGGGCAAAATTATAATTTTGACTATAATGAATAAAATGGGTTATTTTCTATCATATATGTGTATTTAGTGTCTGTGATACATCCTTTGAGTTAATGGTAATGATAATTCATATTTTTAAGAGTTGAAAATTTAAGACATGAATAATCATTGTTAACTCATAAAATGCTCCCGACCATAGGACCATCATGAGGATGGTGATTGATCTGGAAGGTTGGTGTACAATCGCTTCTCTTTAGTAGATGAGTCTTGAGTCTACGGTGTGGAGACCCTGGAGCGAGAGTATAGGTACTCGTTAGAGAATGAGGGCACTGAGCGTGACCACCTCGAGTAGTCATTAGGGAGTCTACCTTCTCGTCAATGACTGACTCGATGCTGCAGTAGTGTGTCTGGTTCTTTGACCTGAGGTGCATCGACAGTTCACCTTGAGGGTGTTATAGTTTGACTACACCATTACTCGATCTCCTAGCCATTCAGAATCCTGAGGTGTATGTTGGCTATACCATGTTCATTGTAGGAACTGGATGGCATCAAGATGGAATCTATCTACCTCGGTGGTAAAGGAGCAGCCCTATGATGATCATGAGAATCAAGTCCAGAAGACTATGGCCATTGTAGAGTGAAATAATAGAAAGAGTTTCTATTTAGATTTTCACATCGGACTCGAATCGAATGATTACATCATATGACAGAGACTAAGGTTTGACGAGTTTACCTTAACCCTAATCTGATCGAGGCTCAAGATAGAAGGACTTAATCACACAGGTAGCTGCACCAAGAGGTTCGCATTCAGTACTGATGGGTTGCCATCATATACTGCTAGGTGTCATCGGTGGATTTTGGGAGCAATTAGAATGATTTAGATGATCGATCATTCTAGCTGTTCGAATTAGAAGAGTTCTGATCCATCGAAAGGAGTTTCGATGATGTCGATGATAGAGATCATGACATATCCTATTACCATACAGAACTGAACCTAACTGGGTCATACAAATAAGGGTTTGAATCTGGTGATCATCAATTGAACTGATCTAGTTCAATTGATCTGAATGAGATTCAATTAGGTTCAAGAAATCGTGCTAGCACTCGATTGAACCTAACGTTCTTCTTTTGCTATCATAATTAAGTTGTCCTGACTAAGCCAAAGGAGTTTGGCTCAATCAGAGGCCTTCATATGGTCTGACGGAGGTTGTCCAAGTCAGAAAAGGTTGTCTTATTTTGTAAGACATTACCTGCCATTTTTGGTCACCTGCCATTTCTTGTTCTTTGACTTTGGTCAAAAGTCTACCTTTGACTGGTCAAATGTTGACCATTGACACTTTGACTTTTGACCACATGTCATGCACCTATTGGAGAGCTGGTGGGGGCCTGTCCCCCTGCCAGAACCTGGCAAGGAAGAGGGCGCACGCCACCCTTGGTGTGTGCCCAAGTTGGAGGCGCCTAGGAGTCCTTGTTGGATAAGGACTCCATTCCTTTTTGGATTCCAATTAGAGTTCTCTTAAGAACCGACTTTGACTGATCTTAGGTACCCTCTAAGGAGGAATAGGTACTCTATTCCCACCAATCAGATTTAGATCTAATTTCACAAAGAGTTGTGATTGGTTGGGAAGAAGAGAAGTTGGATCACAGACAGTCTATAAATAAGACCCTGCGCCCAACTCAGATTAAAGTTGAGAAACCCCACGCCCCAAGGCTGCCTCTCCCTTCTTCCTCCATGCCAAGTCACCTTCTCCCTCTCCTCTCCACGTCCAAAAGGAGTTTTGGACCTTGGTTGGTGCAATCCAGATCAAAGAAAGGCGACTGTAAGCTAGAAGGCTGCGCTGCTGCAAAGGACGACTGCTGATCTTCAAAAGGAGTTTTGAAGATCCTCCAGATCAGATCCAGATCTAATTTTTGGAGACGTGATAGAGAAGAAGAGGATCTCCAAATCAATCTGAGTGGATACCGGTAGAGGCCAGGCACTTGCGTGGCTAGATCCAGAACCTTCCGCTGCAAACAGGATCATCAACGGGTAATAGGATTACCCAAATCAGGTAAATTAAATTTGATTTAATTTATCCTTATTTTATTTTATTTATTAAATAATAAGAATTAGATCTAAAACATCTCAGATCTGATATAGATCAAAGAAAAAATTTTTTGAAATATATCTCTTGATCTGATCAGATCTGAACGAACCTGGATCGGGAAATCAGGATTTTCTTCAACTGGTATCAGAGCCAAGGTTCTAAAAGTGTTTAGATCTGATTTTAAATTTATTTTAATTAAAAAATAAATGATTTTAGATGTCACATGAGATGTGATTAGATCTGAAATCAGAAAAAATTAAAATTAAATGATTTGGATCTAAGATTAGAAAATATGCATGACTAGTTCTAAAATAGAATAGTTCTATAGAATAGTCTTGCATGTTTTCAATTTAATTTGATTAAATCATATTTTAGATCCTTTTATTTACTATTTTCTGATATTATAAGTATTATAATAACATCTGAAAAAATAGCAAATAAAATTATTTAATTTTAACATCATATGAGATATGATTGATGCATGTCTAGACTAGTTGTAGAATAGTTCTACATAGTTATCTAGATTAGAATTTATTTTGATTAGATCAATTTAAATCTAATTTTTTAGATTATTATGAGATAATTTAGATCTAAAAATATGCATGATTCGATACATGAGATGTATGCAAAATATGCCATGTTTAGATCTGATTTGTATATGAGATATATGATATAGATCTAAAACTATTTTGTAGTATTGCATGTTCCTGATTAAGGCATTCCTCTTGGCTGTCCGGTCATAAGAATGAAGAAGGATTTAAAGACCCTCTCTTTCCATTCTTGGGGTGTTTCTTATGATGTGTAGGGTGCTGCGTGTTTTCCTTAATCAGAAACCCAAAACTTACCTTTCTGC
>QRFJ01000493.1:348872-364784 GCA_006176705.1 Cocos nucifera
CAATATAAAAATTTATGTGACATAACAAAATGGAAAAAGTCAAAGAAGGTAGGCGCCAACTAATTCCATGTGCCAAAGAATTCTTTGCGCATGAAAGACTTCCCAGACGCAAGAGAGAGACTCTCTGACATGTGGGACTCAGGTATGTGGCACCCAAACTGAAGCCCAATTAGTCTAGGTTAATCCAATTCAAGATCAAATCCTATTTGGCTCAAATCGAATCTAAATTAGCCCAAATCGGAAGCTGATTCGAATCCAATTTGAAACTAGGTGCTAGGGTTTGCTACATGTGCTAGCATGTTCATCTTGCAAACATGGTCTAATCCAATTAGACCCTTAATCAACTCTCTTTATGTGTGACCCATTGGGTTCCACATCTAACCAGCAGTGAGTCTGGGTGTGATTTGACCTAATCTGGTTAGAACTCAACCAAACCAATTTAGGTCAAAACTAGCCAACCCAATTTGACTTAATTTAGAACACTTTCTAATTTAATGATCAAATTAAAATTTTAATTTGATCAAACCCACAAGACATGATTGATGTCTAGCAACGTATCATGACTTCTTGGAAGATGTAAAATTTTGATGAAAATACCAAAAATATCCTTCAGTGAAAATTACCATGCAATTAGATTTCTTTCTCATCTTTGATCTTTCTGAATCATCATTTGTTTGAAGCAAGTAGGATGCTATTTTCTCTTACCAGGAGAGATCGATTCCATGTTAACCTACTCACAACCTTCATATATATAATCTATCATATCTAGATCATCCCGTACATAACTAAGTCATGAATGAGTATGAACCAAAATATGGATTTATATATATAAGATTCTATGGTAGTTTCAAATCAAAGGATTACATGCACAAATTCCACTATGAGAACCATCTATTGATATGTAGACAAGACTCCATTAGATATTCTCGACTTGGATCAATTCAGTGAACTCATTTTCTAGTGAGCACCCACATTCTTGTATTAGTGTCATACATAAGTTATTATGAGATCAATAATCCTCTCAATCAAGCATACAAAGAATGTGCTAGTCTTATCGAAAACATTGATCCCTAATTCAATGTCCCATTGACTAGGAATATTTAAATTAGGATTTTAAGATTTTAGGTCTTATTAGTATGATCTCATCATAATCCTAAAATCATAGTCCTAATTTATAGGGTTCATCATAATCTTAAATAAATTATAAGACACTGCATATGATGAAATAAATGCCTTTATTTGTTAAAAATATCATTACATGAGTTTGAAAGACAAAGAACATCCCAAAAAATTAATTGGCTTGATGGCATATTCCTTTCAATCTTCGACTTGCACTAAAGCCAATAGCCCTTATATTTTAATCCCATACAATCAAGGTGGTGATCAAATAGTTGCAGTGGTAAAGCCTTAGTGAATAGGTCTGTTATGTTGTTCTCTGTGTCCACTCATTCTATGACTACATCTTGTCTTTCAATAATTTTTTGAACAAGATGGAAACATCTCAGAATGTGTTTGAATTTATGATGAGATCTTAGTTCCTTTGCTTGAGCAACAGCTCCAATATTAACACAGTAAAGTGGTACTGGATTCTCAATTTCAGGAATAACTCCTAATTCAGTGATGAACTTCTTCATCCAGACAGCTTCCTTGGCGGCTTCACTTATAGCTATGTATTCTGCTTTAGTGGTTGAGTAAACTACAGTTGGCTGCTTAGTACTCTTTCAACTTACTACTCCACCGTTCAGAGTAAAGACATACCCTGAAATGGATTTGCTATCATCTAGGTTTGATTGAAAACTAGAATCAAAATATGCTTCTAATTTAAGATCAAAACCACCATATACTAAAAAAATATCTTTAGTCCTTCTCAAGTACTTAAGAATATTTTTCACAACTTTTCAATGATCCTCTACTAGATCAGCTTGAAATCTACTTACAATGCCTAAAGCATAAGCAACATCAAGCCTTGTACATAACATGGCATACATTATTGATCCAACAGCCGAAGCATAAGAAATAGAACTTATTCTATTTCTCTCTTCAAGTATCTTAGGAGACATCTTTTTAGAGAGATGTATGCCTTGACTCATGGGTAAATAACCTCTTTTACTCCTCATCCATACTGAATCTTTTCAGTATTAAGTCAATGTACCTTGATTGGGACAAGCCTAGCATCCTCTTAGATCTATCTCTATAGATCTTTATTCCTAGTATATAGGATGCTTCTCCCAAATCTTTTCATAGAAAACTTATTTGATAGCCATAATTTGACTGATTGTAACATTGGGATATCATTCCCAATGAGGAGTATGTCATCTACATACAGAACCAAGAAGACTATGGTTCTTCCACTAGTTTTCTTGTACACACATGGTTCATCAACATTCTTGATAAAACCAAACTCTTTTACTGTTTCATCAAAATGGATGTTCCAACTCCTTGATGCTTGCTTTAATCCATAAATGGATCTCTTAAGCTTGCATACCTGATTTGGTCTCTCATTTGACTCAAATCCCTCTGGCTGTGACATATAGACCTCCTCCTCAAGGAAACCATTAAGGAAGGCAGTCTTTACATCCATTTGCCATATTTCATAGTCGTGGTATGCTGCTATAGCAAGCATAATCCAAATAGATTTGAGCATGGCAAGAGGTGAAAATGTTTCATCATAATCAATCCCTCTATTTTTGCCTAAAACCCTTAGCCACCAATCTGGCCTTATAGGTTTCAATTTGACCATCAGCTCCAATCTTTTTCTTAAAAATTCCATTTGCATCCAATAGGATTTATATCCTCTGGTGCATCCACCAAAGTCCATACTTTGTTGGTGTGCATGGATTCTATTTTGGATTGCATGGCAGCCAGCCATTTGTAAGAGTCCTTTACTTTTGACTGCTTCCTGTATAGGTCAGAGGTTCGTCATTCTCAATGACTTGGGCTTCATTATTCTCAATAATGAAACCATACCTCATAGGTGTATTTCATACTCTTTTAGACCTACTGGATAGGAGTTATGTGTTCTGGTTCTTTTATGTGATTATATGGTTGAGAAATTTTTATTTATTTTTCTTGAACTTCACTAAGTTCAATATTTCTGCCACTGCCCTTTTCTAGGATAAATTTCTTTTCCATGAAAGTGGCATGCCTACTTACAAATACCTTTTGTTCAGTAGGATGGTAGAATAAATATCCTATACTATTTCTAGGATATCCTATAAATAGACATCTGTCTGATCTAGCATCAAGTTTATGTCCAAAATTTTCTTTTGACATAAGCTGGACAACCCCATATCTTAAGATACTTAAGATTAGGTTTCTTACTTCTCCATATGTCATATGGAGTACTAGATACAGATTTAGAAGGAACTCTATTCAAGATGTAAATTGCAGTCTCCAGAGCATGACCCCAGAAGAAAATAGGTAATTCAGTGAAGCACATCATGGACCGTACCATATCTAATAAGGTATGATTTTTTCTTTCGGACTACACCATTTAATTATGGTGTATAAGGAGGTGTCCATTTCAGAGAGAATCCCTTTAACTTTAAGATAGTCTAGAAACTCACTAGATAAGTATTCTCCTTCCGATCAGATCGAAGGATTTTTATACATTGTCAGTTTGTTTTTCGACCATACTTTGATACTCTTTAAATTTATCAAAGGCTTCTGATTTGTGTTTCATAAGATACACATATCCAAACCTAGATAAATCATCAAGTGAACGTTACAAAATAATGAGTATCCTCCTCTAGCTTGAGTTGTCATAGGACCACATACATCCATATGTACAAGTCCTAATAACTCATTTGTCCTTTCTCCATGTCCACTAAATGGAATCTTGGTCATTTTACCCATGAGGCATGATTCACAAGTTCCCAATGATTCATAATCAAAAGGATCAAAGAACTTTTCTTTGTATAACTTGTTAATCCTAGCCTCACTAATATGACCTAATCGACAATGCCAAAGTAAAGTATTATTTATGTCATCTCTCTTACATTTTTTATTTTCATCAATATGAAATATATTGTCATCCAAACATAGAGTCAACAAACCATTGCTAAATATGCCAAAATAAATATTTTCATTAGAATATTTGATCGAGCAACCTTCGCTCGTTACATTAAGACTATAACCTTGTTTTAATAACAAGGGTATAGATATAATATTTCTAATGATCTTAGGCATATAATAATAATTTGTAAGCTCTAAGATCTTCTCATAAGGATAACTTCAATATATTTGTCCCTACAGCTTCTGCTTGGATAGACTCTCCTCCAGCGCCATAGAGCTTGAAGTCACCTTTCTTCAAACTCTTAATTTCTCTGCAGCCCCTACAAAGATTTGCAGATATGAAAACCACAGCTGGTATCTAATACCCAAGAATTTGAAATGAAAGAATTTAATGATAATATAGTATGTATCTCATACATACCTTTTGGTGCATTATTTGCACCAGACTTCACGGTTGCAAGGTAAGCCTTGCAATTCCTCTTCCAATGATCTGTTTTGCCATAGTCAAAATAGGTCATCTGTCTGGAGACTTTCTTCTCCTTTTTCTTCTTATTTATACCACTTTTAGGATTCAACCTTCTCTTTGAACCCTTTTTGCCTGCCTTCTTCTTGGAGATCCCTTCCACAAGAAGAAGAGGAGCCTTATCTTTCTTGATATGGCTTTCTGCTGTCTTGAGCATATTTAATAAGCTCAGGCAAGGAAGAATTCAGTTTGTTCATGTGATAGTTCATGATAAACTGAGAAAATGATTCTAGGGAGTGATTGCAGGATCAAATCCTGACTTAACTCTCCATCCATAACAAAACCTAATTGACTTAATCGAGTGATTAGGTCAATTACCATCAAAACATGATTTTGTATGGATGTTCCTTCTATCATTCTTGCATGAAATAATTGCTTAGATATCTCATATCTAGCAGTCCTACTATGCTCTCCATAAAGCTCTTTTAGATTGAGCAATATGGATTGAGTGTCCATGCTATCATGCTGCCTCTGTAATTCATTATTCATAGAGGCAAGTATGATGCATTTGACAGTAAGAGAATCATTTTGCCACATCTTGTATGTGGACTTATCTTCATCTGTGGCATCATTTCCTAATGGCTTAGGATCAGGGGCATCAAGAATATAGGAGAGTTTTTCTTGACTGAGTACTATTTTTAGGTTTCTCAATCAGTCAACATAATTTTGACCAGTCAATTTATTTGAATCCAAAATTGAACGCAATGAAAGTGAAGAAGCCATTTAATCTACATAATAAAGAATAATATATAAGCAAACAACTCATGATGACAAACATAATTAAATTAGGACTTTAATTTAATTATGTCTCCCACTATTTAATCAAAAATCATAACCCTCTTATTGATTTTTTTAGTGAGAATAAGATCCTAATTCCTTATAAAAGGTCTTGTGGTTGCACAACAAACCTGTTATAAGTTCAAAGGTAGAAAACTCTTTCCAATTGCACTTTATGCAACTCTAAAAAAACTTTTGCTTCTAAAACATTAATAGCCTTGTGTTAGCACAACAAACTTTAATATTTTAGTTTAAATTGAATCCTTCATTTCTATACAGTCAAAATGAAATATGACTACTTTCGTGGTTACACAACAAAGCAGTATATTCAAAATGCTGTAAGTATCTCAATGCACTAGATTAATATTACAGCATTCCCATGATAGTTCTTGTGATTACACAATAAAACAAATATGGTTCTGGATATAATAAGAACCTAGTATGAAGGAAGGCCTTAATGTAGTAAATATAATACTAAGCATTTCAATCTAGAATTAAATTAATTGAATCGGCCAGGTAAGTGGGAGAGAAGTGGGAATCCCCCTGTTGCTTTCCTTAGACACCAATAAATTGGCCAAATCAGATAACAAAACCAATTAAAAATCACATTCTCTTTATCAATAATGAACCATTTATCCTAGACACCGATTGATCAATTAAACATCCCGACTGATACAACTACAAATTAATTACACTACAACTTAATATAAATTTTTAAAGAGAGATTTAAAAGGTCTCGATGTACATTCTAATTTAAAACAAAGTAAATGCCTAATAGCATCAATTATAATAAAATTTATATATATCTACTAACATGTATAATTATTCTAGGACAACTATCATTATATAGTGAATACTTTTCACTATATCAGGGCAACCTTTGTAGAATAATATATACATCATATTCTCATTATGATAAATAAAAGAACATGATATCATTATAAAAATAACATACAAATAAACACAAAAAATATATCATACTTTTCTTTTATGTCATTATATTATAAGCAAAGCATTATTTGATTTAACCTAATAAGGCTTGCTCTGATACCATTGATAGGTTTGGTGTACAGGGTGGAAGCACGGATTTCAAAGCAAAAATATGAAATTATATAAACCAAACCTAAACCTTAGGATCACCTCATTAGTAATTAAATCATATAACATGCATTTGTAACATAAAAGAAAGTATTAGAACATACCTCTTATCGCTAAACCCTAAATTGACCCTGATCGTCGGTAGCAGTCCGTCAGGATTTTCATCAGGTGTCTACGTGTTCACCCTCCAACGTTGATCCATACAGAGACTTGATCAAGACACTAGCATCTCTGATTTATATAATTAGAGTTCTAATAATAAGAAGTTTAATTAAAAGGGCAAGATCTTCTTTAGCCTTTATGTCACCTTTCTTGCCTCTCCTTATCTATTTTTCTTTTTTCTTTTATCTTCTTAATTTTTCTTCCTAATCTCTTAGTCTTAAGATGACTTCTTGTCCTTATAAGGATAAGGTCTAGACAAGAGAAAGGAAGAAAGAAAATTGGACAAAAAAAAATACTTGTAAGAAAGAAAGATAATTTTCACACACACACAAGACTCTTGATGCGCACCCCTATTTATAATGTACGTAGGGGTGCCAACTAAATTTCTCATGCCCTTTTCTCATCAATATCTCATGCCTCATCAGCCAATCTCACACCTCATTAGTAAATAATGAGATGTAGACTTAGTCCAAGAGGTGCCTTAAAGCAGAAGGACTTTTGGACTAATTCTACGTAAGTTATTTACAAAGAGTCGCAATATTTCATCTTTGGTGCCACCCTTTTTCATCCATTAGATCATATAAAAAGGCCATCCAATGGCTCTAAAAAGGAATGCCCATTCAGCAAGAAGGCATGGAGATTATCTTTGAATAGTCCAAGTCCCAAGAGACTTTGACTTGGTCCAAGAGGCGTCAAGGAGGAGTGGGCGACATGGAGTCTTGGGCGGCAAGGGGTCTTAGGTGACAAAAAATCCCTTCTCAAAATAATAACAAAGTATTTCATCTATAGAAAGACTCTTCTGTTCCCCATATCTGATGTCTATACCAATATAAAAATTTATGTGATATAACAAAATGAAAAAAGTCAAAGAAGGTAGGTGCCAACTAATTTCATGCGCCAAAGAATTCTTTGCGCATGAAAGACTTCCCACATGCAAGAGAGAGATTCTCTGGCATGTGGGATTTAGGTATGTGGCACCCCAACTGAATCCCAATCAGTCTAGGTTAATCTAATTCAAGACCAAATTCTATTTGACTCAAATCGGATCTAAATTAGCCCAAATTGGAAGCCGATTTGAATCCAATTCGAAACCAGGTGCTAAGGTTTGCTACATGTGCTAGCATGTTCATCTTGCAAACATGGTCTAATCCAATTAGACCCTTAATCAACTCTCTTTGTATGTGACCCATTGGGTTCCACATCTAATCAGTAGTGAGTCTGGGTGTGATTTGACCTAATCTAGTTAGAACTCAACCAAATCGATTTAGGTCAAAACTAGCCAACCCAATTTGACTTAATTTAGAATACTTTCTAATTTAATGATCAAATTAAAATTTTAATTTGATCAAACCCAAAAGACATGATTGATGTCTAGTAATGTATTATGACTTCTCGAAAGATGTGAAATTTTGATGGAAATACCAAAAATACCCTTCAGTGAAAATTATCATGCAACTAGATCCTTCGATCTCCCTACATCCTGAATATGACTCTGGGTATGAAAATATGTCAACCCCAATATCATATTCATTTCTCTTTCAATCTTATAATGATGATTTATTTAATGAAATATTAGAAATCATTTCTAATTTTGCATCATGCTTTGATCAAAGTCTTCCTGAATCATCATTTGTTTGAAGCAAGTAGGATGCTATTTCCTCTTACTAGGAGAGATCGATTCCATGTTAACCTACTCACAACCTTCATATATATAATCTACCATATCCAGATCATCTCGTACATAACTGAGTCATGAATGAGTATGAACCAAAATATGGATTTATATATATAAGATTCTATGGTAGTTTCAGGTCAAAGGATTACATGCACAAATTCCACTATGAGAACCATCTATTGACATGTAGATAAGACTCCATTAGATATTCTCAATTTGGATCAATTCAGTGAACTCATTCTCTAATGAGCACCCACATTCTTGTATTAGTGTCATACATAAGTTATTGTGAGATCAATCACCCTCTCAATCGAGCATACAAAGAATGTGCTAGTCTTACTGGAAAACATTGATCCCTAATTCAATGTCCCATTGACTAGGAATATTTAAATTAGGGTTTTAAGATTTTAGGTCTCACTGGTATGATCTCATCATAATCCTAAAACTATAGCCCTAATTTTTAGGGTTCATCATAATCTTAAATAAATAATAAGGCACTGCATATGATGAAATAAATGCCTTTATTTATTAAAAATGTCATTACATGAGTTTGGAAGACAAAGAACATTCCAAAAAATTAATTGGCTTGAGGGCATATTCCTTTCATAAAGCATAAGCAACATCAGGCTTGGTACATAACATGACATACATTATTGATCCTATAGCCAAAGCATAAGAAATAGAACTCATTCTATTTCTCTCTCCAGGTATCTTAGGAGATATCTTCTTAAAGAGATGTATGCCTTGACTCATGGGTAAGTAACCTCTTTTACTCCCATCCATGCTGAACCTTTTCAGTATTAAGTCAACATACCTAGACTGAGACAAGCCTAGCATCCTCTTAGATCTATCTCTATAGATCTTTATTCCAAGTATATAGGATGTTTCTCCCAAGTCTTTCATAGAAAACTTATTTAATAGCCATAACTTGACCGATTGCAATATTGGGATATCATTTCCAATAAGAAGTATGTCATCTACATATAGTACCAAGAAAATTATGATACTCCCACTAGTCTTCTTGTACATACATGGTTCATCCACATTCTTGATGAAGCCAAACTCTTTGACTATAACATCAAAGTGGATGTTGCAACTCCTTGAAACTTGCTTTAATCTATAAATGGATCTCTTAAGCTTGCATACTTGATTTGGTCTCTCATTTGAGACAAAACCCTCTGGCTGTAACATATAGACCTCCTTCTTAAGAAACTATTAAGGGAAGCGATCTTCACATCCATTTGCCATATTTCATAATCATAGTATGCTACTATGGCAAGCATAATCTGAATTGATTTGAACATGGCAACAGATGAAAATGTTTCATTATAATCTACACCTTATTTTTGCCTGAAACCCTTAGCCACTAATCTAGCTTTATTGATTTTAACTTGACCATCCGCTCCAATCTTTTTCTTATAGACCCATTTGTACCCAATCGGGTTCACACCATTTGATGCATCCATCAAAGTCCATACTTTATTGGTGTACATGGAGTCCATCTTGGATTGCATGGCAGTTAGCCATTTGTCCGAGTTTCTACTCATGACAGCTTTTGTATAAGTCAGAGGTTTATCATTCTCAATGACTTGGGCTTCATTATTCTCAATAATGAATCCGTACCTCATAGATGCATGTCGCACTCTATTAGACCTATGGATTGAAGTTGTGTATTTTGGTTCTTTCTTATTTATGTATTTATTTGCTTAAAAAATATCTATTTATTTTTCTTGAACTTCACTAAGTTCAATGTTTCTCCCACTACCTCATTCTAGGATTAACTCTTTCTCCATAAAAGTGGCATGCCTACTTACAAATACCCTTTGTTCAGTAGGATGGTAGAATAGATATCCCATATTATCTCTAGGATATCCTACAAATAGATATTTATCTACTCTAGCATCTAGCTTATGTCCAAAATTATTTTTGATATATGCTGGATAACCCCATATCTTAAGATACTTAAGATTAGATTTCTTATCTGTCCATATCTCATATGGTGTGCGAGATACAAACTTAGAAGGTACTCTATTCAAGATATATACTATGATTTTCAGGGCATGATCCTATAAGAAAATTGGTAACTTTGTGAGGCACATCATGGATCGTACCATATCCAACAAGGTACGATTCCTCCTTTCGGCTACACCATTTAACTATGGTGTATAAAAAGGAGTTCATTCAGAGAATTTCTTTTTCTTTAAGATAGTCTAGAAACTCACTGGATAAGTATTCTCCTCCTCGATCAGATCGAAAGATTTTTATACTCTTTCTAGTTTATTTCTCGACTATACTTTGATACTCTTTGAATTTATCAAAAGCTTCGAATTTGTGTTTCATAAGAAACACATATCCAAACCTAGATAAATTATCAGTAAATATTATAAAATAAGAGTGTCCTCCTCTAGCTGTGTTGTCATAGGACCATATACATGAAGGAAAATTCTGATTTCTCGGTCCAGGTTCGTTCAGATCTGATCAGATCAAGAGATATATTTCAAAAATTTTTCTCTTGATCCTAATCAAATTTTGATATATTTTAGATCTGATTCTTATTATTTTAATAAAATAAAATTAAAAGATAAATTAAATCAAATTTAATTTACCTGATCTGGGTAATCCTATTACCCTGTTGATGATCCTGTTTGCAGCGGAAGGTTCTGGATCTTAGCCATGCAAGCGCCTGGCCTCTACCGGTATCCACTCAGGTTGGATCTGGAGATCCTCTTCTTCTCTATCATGCCTCCAAAAATTAGATCTAGATCTGATCTGGAGGATCTTCAAAACTCTTTTTGAAGATGAGCAGTCATCCTTTGCAGCAGCGCAGCCTTCTTACTTTTGATCGCCTTTCTTTGATCTGAATTGCACCAACCAAGGTCCAAAACTCCTTTTGGACATGGAGAGCAAGGGGAGAAGGTAGTTTGGCATGGAGAGGGAGGGGAGAGGCAGCCTTGGGGCATGGAGAAACTATGATCTCATCATATCTCTCTTATAATCTGAGTTGGGTATAGGGTCTTATTTATAGACTAGCTATGATCCAACTCCTCTTCTTCCCAACCAATCACAACCCTTTGTGAAATCAGATCTAAATCTGATTGGTGGGAATAGAGTCCCCTGGATTCCTCCTTAGAGGGTGCCTAAGACCAGTCAAAGTTGGTTCTTAGAAGAACTCTAATTGGAATCCAAAAAGGAGATGGAGTCCTTGTCCAACAAGGACTCCTAGGCGCCTCCAACTTGGGCACACGCCTAGGGTGGCGTGCGCCCTTCTCCTTGCCAGGTTCTGGCAGGGGGACAGGCCCCCACCAGCTCTCCAATAGGTGCATGACATGTGGTCAAAAGTCAAAGTGTCAATGGTCAACGTTTGACCAGTCAAAGGTAGACTTTTGACCAAAGTCAAAGAACAAGAAATGGCAGGTGACCAAAAATGGCAGGTAAGTGTCTTACAAATAAGACAACCTTTTCTGACTTGGACAACCTCCTGTCAGACCATATGAAGGCCTCTGTTTGAGCACAAACTCCTTTGGCTCAGATAGGACAACTTATTTATGATAGCAAAAGAAGAACGTTAGGTTCAATCGAGTGCTAGCACGATTTCCTTGAACCTAATTGAATCTCATTCAGATCAATTGAACTAGATCAGTTCAATTGATGATCACCAGATTCAAACCCTTGTTTGTGTGACCCAGTTAGGTTCAGTTCTGTATGGTAATGGGATATGTCATGATCTCTATCATCGACATCATCGAAACTCCTTTCGATGGATCAGAACTCTTCTGATTCGAACAGCTAGAATGATCGATCATCTAAATCATTCTAATTGCTCCCAAAATCCACCAGTGACACCTAGCAGTATATGGTGGCAACCCATCAGAGCTGAATGCGAACCTCTTGGTGCAGCTACCTGTGTGATTCAGTTCTTCTATCTTGAGCCCCGATCAGATTAGGGTTAAGGTAAACTCGTCAAACCCTAGTCTCTGTCATATGATGTAATCATTCGATTCGAGTCCAATGTGAAAATCTAAATAGAAACTCTTTCTATTATTTCACTCTGCCATGGCCATGGGCTTCTGGACTTGATTCTCATGATTATCATAGGGCTGCTCCTCTACCACCGAGGTAGATAGATTCCATCTTGATGCCATCCAGTTCCTACAATGAACATGCTATAGCCAACATACACCTCAGGATTCCATATGGCTAGGAGACCGAGTAATGGTGTAGTCAAACTATAACACCCTCAAGGTGAACTGCCGATGCACCTCAGGTCAAAGAACCAGACACACTACTGCAGCATCGAGTCAGTCATTGACGAGAAGGTAGACTCCCTAATGACTACTCGAGGTGGTCACGCTCAGTGCCCTCGTTCTCTAACGAGTACCTGTACTCTCACTCCGGTGTCTCCACACCGTAGACTCAAGACTCATCTACTAAAGAGAAGCGATTGTACACCAACCTTCCGGATCAATCACCATCCTCGTGATGATCCTATGGTCGGGAGCAATTTATGAGTTAATAATGATTATTCATGTCTTAAATTTTCAACTCTTGAAAATATGAATTATCATTACCATTAACTCAAAGGATGTATCACAGACACTAAATACACATATGTGATAGAAAATAACCCATTTATTGATTTTAGTCAAAATTATAATTTTGCCCCTAGAAGTGTATTACAAGTGTCAGCCAATTCTGGCTTCTAGGGCACATATATCTAACAATCTCCCACTTGTCCTAAAGCCAATTGGCTACAAGTCTAAGTCCCATCTTCTCAAGGTGGGCTTCGAACTTCTGTTGGCCCAACGGCTTTGTAAGTGGGTCTGCCACATTATCTGTGGAGTCGACTCTCTTGACCTCGACGTAACCCTTCTCGAGGTAATCGCGGATGGGGTGGTATCACCGTTTGCTTGGAACTCTTCCAGCTGACAGCACCACCATTGCACACAAACAGACTGCCAGATGTCGACTTTCGATCATCTATATCAGACATGAAATCTGAGTCTGTGTATCCCTGGACTTGGAGTTCTCCATTACCAAAGACCAACATTATATCCTTAGTTCTTCTCAAGTACTTAAGGATACATTTCACAGAAGTCCAGTGTTCTTCACCTGGATTTGACTGATATCTGCTTGTGACACTCACAGCATGGGCTATATCAGGTCGTGTACATAGCATGGCATACATGAGGCTCCCTATTGCAGAAGCATAAGGGATCTTGCTCATGCGTTCTATTTCCTCAGGTGTGCTAGGGCACATCTTCTTGGAAAGATGAATACCATGTCTGAAGGGTATTAATCCCCTCTTAGAGTTTTCCATACTAAACCTCTTTAGTACTTCCTCTATGTACATCTTCTGTGAAAGTCCTAGCATCCTATTCGGTCTATCCCTATAGACCTTAATTCCTAGAATAAAGGATGCTTCACCTAGGTCTTTCATGGAGAATTCCTTGGACAACCACATTTTGACTGATCGTCAACATGGGAATATCATTCCCAATAAGGAGGATGTCATCCACGTACAATACGAGGAAGACAACAGCGCTCCCACTGACCTTTTTGAAAACACATGGTTCCTCTTCATTTTTGATGAAACCAAACTTTTTGATCACATCATTGAAACGAGTGTTCCAGCTCCGAGATGCTTGCTTAAGTCCATATATGGACCTTTGCAGCTTGCAAACCTTGTGATCAGTATCACTGGATGTGAAACCTAGCGGCTGTTCCATATAGATATCTTCCTCAAGATATCCATTTAAGAATGCCGTTTTCACGTCCATTTGCCATATTTCATAATCGAAATAGGCTGCAACGGCAAGCAATGTGCGGATGGATTTTAGCATAGCCACTGGGGAAAAGGTATCCTGATAGTCAATGCCTTCGCGTTGACTATAACCTTTTGCCACTAGTCTAGCCTTGAATGTCTCCACATTCCCATCTGCACCAATCTTTCTCTTGAAGATCCATTTACACCCAATAGGTACTATACCTTCTGGTGGATCTACCAAGGTCCAGACTTGGTTTGAGTGCATCGAGTCAATTTCTGACTGCATTGCCTCTAGCCATTTCTCGGAGTCGATATCTGATATCGCCTCGTTGTAGGTTTTGGGATCATCACCATGAGCACCATTACCTACGAGGAACATTTTCTCTACTTCCTCTGAAATAATACCTAAGTATCTTTCAGGGGGATGGAAAA
This sequence comes from Cocos nucifera, assembly GCA_006176705.1. Lineage (NCBI taxonomy): Eukaryota > Viridiplantae > Streptophyta > Magnoliopsida > Arecales > Arecaceae > Cocos > Cocos nucifera. The sequence goes on from QRFJ01000493.1 coordinate 363,318, forward strand.
CTCTTTCCGATCTATGAGGTGGAGGAGGTAGTGTTCTTATTGGCTCAAACCTGATTTGGTTCCAACTTGGTCCTTAGCTCGTTCCACTTGTGAGACTTTCTCATCAAGCTTGATCTATTTTCCAATGCCGCTATCTTGAATAAACTATTTTTCAAGAAAGATGGCATGTCGACTCACAATCACATTGTGGTCTTCTGGAATGTAGAAATAGTATCCTAATGACTCTTTAGGATATCCTATGAATCGAGCTCTGAAGGACCTAAACTCTAACTTGTCCGCTTGTTGTCTTTTGACATGAGCTGGACAACCCCAAATTCTGAGATGACTCAGACTTGGTTTCTTACCGTGCCATATCTCATACGGTGTGGTAGGAACGGTTTTAGAGGGAACCCTATTCAGTAGATAGATTAAAGTTAACAATGAGTGTCCCCAAAGAAAATCAGGGAGGTCTGTGAAGCTCATCATGGATCGAACCATATCCAATAGAGTCCGATTTCTCCATTCTGAAACCCCGTTGAGTTGAGGTGTTCCTGGTGGAGTCCATTGAGAGACTATGCCATTTTTCCTTTGAGATAGTCTAGGAATTTCCGGCTAAGGTATTCACCTCCTCGATCTGATCGAAGAACCTTAATGGGTTTTTCTGTTTGTTTTTCTACTTCATGTCTGAATTCTTTGAACTTTTCAAAAGCTTCAGACTTGTGTCTCATAAGATACACATACCCATACCTAGACAGATCATCGGTAAAGGTAATGAAGTAGACAAAATTGCCTCTAGCCGGCACATCAAATGGGCCGCACACATCAGTATGTACTAGGGCAAGGAGATCTGTGGCCCTCTCCCCATGTCCAACAAAAGGGAGTTTAGTCATTTTGCCTTGAAGACAAGATTCACAAGTTGGATATGACTCGAAAGTCAACGGACTCAATAGCCCATTTTTCTCCAATTTGTTGATCCTATCTTCTGCTATATGACCTAATCTCAGGTGCCATAGATATCTGTCGTTTGGACTATCCCTAGGTCATTTGGCATTCACGTTTTGCTCGATAGTTAGAATAGGTACATCAATATGTAGCTGATAAAGACCATTAATAAGGAAACCATTTGCAATTTTATTTCTTTCATAAAGAATGTTACAATGGTCCTTAAAGAAGGTGATCACATAACCTTCTTGTGCTAAGCATGAAACAGAAATCAAATTCCTGCTAGCTGCAGGCACAAAATAACAGTCTTTCAAAACTAAGTCTAAACCAGATGGTAATCGAAGAGGGTATGTTCCCACGGCTACTGCAGCAACTCTTGCTCCATTACCAATGCGTAGGATCATGTCTCCATCCCTCAGCCTCCTGCTATCCTCAAGACCCTGCATAGAAGTGCACAGATGAGCACTAGAACCAGAGTCAAGCACCCAACTGGATGCAGAAGAAACCGTAAGGTTAGACTCAATAACGAGCATACCTCCAGAAGGA
>QRFJ01000493.1:365784-413613 GCA_006176705.1 Cocos nucifera
CTGAATAGGGTTCCCTCTAAAACCATTCCTACCATACCATATGAGATATGGCACGGTAAGAAACCAAGTCTGAGTCATCTCAGAATTTGGGGTTGTCCGGCTCATGTCAAAAGACAACAAGCGGACAAGTTAGAGTTTAGGTCCTTTAGAGCTCGATTCATAGGATATACTAAAGAGTCATTAGGATACTATTTCTACATTCCAGAAGACCACAATGTGATTGTGAGTCGACATGCCATCTTTCTTGAAAAATAGTTTATTCAAGATAGCGGCATTGGAAAGTAGATTAAGCTTGATGAGAAAGTCTCATAAGTACAACGAGCTAAGGACCAATGGGAACCAAATCAGGTTGAGCCAATAAGAACACTACCTCCTCCACCTCATAGATCGAAAAGAGTTTCCCATCTCCCTGAGAGATACTTAGGTATTATTTCAGAGAAAGTAGAGGAAATGTTCCTCGTAGGTAATGGTGCTCATGGTGATGATTCCAAAACCTACAACGAGGCGATATCAGATATCGACTCCGAGAAATGGCTAGAGGCAATGCAGTCAGAAATTGACTCGATGCACTCAAACCAAGTCTGGACCTTGGTAGATCCACCAGAAGGTATAGTACCTATTGGGTGTAAATGGATCTTCAAGAGAAAGATTGGTGCAGATGGGAATGTGGAGACATTCAAGGCTAGACTAGTGGCAAAAGGCTATAGTCAACGCGAAGGCATTGACTATCAGGATACCTTTTTCCCAGTGGCTATGCTAAAATCCATCCGCACATTGCTTGCCGTTGCAGCCTATTTCAATTATGAAATATGGCAAATGGATGTGAAAACGGCGTTCTTAAATGGATATCTTGAGGAAGATATCTATATGGAATAGCTGCTAGGTTTCACATCCAGTGATATTGATCACAAGGTTTGCAAGCTGCAAAGGTCCATATATGGACTTAAGCAAGCATCTCGGAGCTGGAACACTCATTTCAATGATGTGATCAAAATGTTTGGTTTCATAAAAAATGAAGAGGAACCGTGTGTTTTCAAAAAGGTCAGTGGGAGCGCTGTTGTCTTCCTCGTATTGTATGTGGATGACATCCTCCTTATTGGGAATGATATTCCCATGATGACAACAGTCAAATATGGTTGTCCAAGGAATTCTCCATGAAAGACCTAGGCGAAGCATCCTTTATTCTAGGAATTAAGGTCTATAGGGATAAACTGAATAGGATGCTAGGACTTTCACAGAAGATGTACATAGAGAAAGTACTAAAGAGGTTTAGTATGGAAAACTCTAAGAGGGGATTAATACCCTTCAGACATGGTATTCATCTTTCCAAGAAGATGTGCCCCAGCACACCTGAGGAAATAGAATGCATGAGCAAGATCCCTTATGCTTCTGCAATAGGGAGCCTCATGTATGCCATGCTATGTACACGACCTGATATAGCCCATGCTGTGAGTGTCACAAGCAGATATCAGTCAAATCCAGGTGAATAACACTGGACTTCTATGAAATGTATCCTTAAGTACTTGAGAAGAACTAAGGATATGATGTTGGTCTTTGGTAATGGAGAACTCCAAGTCCAGGGATACACAGACTCGGATTTCATGTCCGATATAGATGATCGAAAGTCGACATCTGGGAGTCTGTTTGTGTGCAATGGTGGTGCTGTCAGCTGGAAGAGTTCCAAGCAAACGACGGATATATCCATCAGAAGCTGCGAAGGAAGCATTCCGAAGTTTGCTGAGAAATCAGAGTAATGCCTCAGATGCCAGCGACAAGCCCTTGCTAAGGAGCCAAAGTCTCATCAGAAATCCAAGCATATTGAGCGGCGATACCACCTCATCCATGATTACCTCAAAAAGGGTTATGTCGAGGTCAAGAGAGTCAACTCCATAGATAATGTGGCAGACCCACTTACAAAGCCGTTGGGCCAGCAGAAGATCGAAGCCCACCTTGAGAAGATGGGACTTAGACTTGTAGCCAATTGGCTTTAGGACAAGTGGGAGATTGTTAGATATATGTGCCCTAGAAGCCAGAATTGGCTGACACTTGTAATACACTTCTAGGGGCAAAATTGTAATTTTGACTATAATGAATAAAATGGGTTATTTTCTATCACATATGTGTATTTAGTGTCTATGATACATCCTTTGAGTTAATGGTAATGATAATTCATATTTTCAAGAGTTGAAAATTTAAGACATGAATAATCATTGTTAACTCATAAAATGCTCCCGACCATAGGACCATCACGAGGATGGTGATTGATCCAAAAGGTTGGTGTACAATCGCTTCTCTTTAGTAGATGAGTCTTGAGTCTATGGTGTGGAGACACCGGAGCGAGAGTACAGGTACTCGTTAGAGAACGAGGGCACTGAGCGTGACCACCTCGAGTAGTCATTAGGGAGTCTACCTTCTCGTCAATGACTGACTCGATGCTGCAGTAGTGTGTCTGGTTCTTTGACCTGAGGTGCATCGACAGTTCACCTTGAGGGTGTTATAGTTTGACTACACCATTACTCGTCTCCTAGCCATATGGAACCCTGAGGTGTATGTTGGCTATAGCATGTTCATTGTAGGAACTGGATGGCATCAAGATGGAATCTATCTACTTCGGTGGTAGAGGAGCAGCCCTATGATGATCATGAGAATCAAGTCTAGAAATCCATGGCCATGGTAGAGTGAAATAATAGAAAGAGTTTCTATTTAGATTTTCACATTGGACTCGAATCGAATGATTACATCATATGACAGAGACTAGGGTTTGACGAGTTTACCTTAACCCTAATCTGATCGGGGCTCAAGATAGAAGAACTTAATCACACAGGTAGCTGCACCAAGAGGTTCGCATTCAGCTCTGATGGGTTGCCACCATATACTGCTAGGTGTCACTGGTGGATTTTGGGAGCAATTAGAATGATTTAGATGATCGATCATTCTAGCTGTTCGAATCAGAAGAGTTCTGATCCATCGAAAGAAGTTTTGATGATGTCGATGATAGAGATCATGACATATCCCATTACCATACAGAACTAAACCTAACTGGGTCACACAAATAAGGGTTTGAATCTGGTGATCATCAATTGAACTGATCTAGTTCAATTGATCTGAATGAGATTCAATTAGGTTCAAGAAAATCGTGCTAGCACTCGATTGAACCTAACGTTCTTCTTTTGCTATCATAAATAAGTTGTCCTAACTGAGCCAAAAGAGTTTGTGCTCAATCAGAGGCCTTCATATGGTCTGACTGAAGGTTGTCCAAGTCAGAAAAGGTTGTCTTATTTTGTAAGACATTACCTACCATTTTTGGTCACCTGCCGTTTCTTGTTCTTTGACTTTGGTCAAAAGTCTACCTTTGACTGGTCAAATGTTGACCATTGACACTTTGACTTTTGACCACATGTCATGCACCTATTGAAGAGTTGGTGGGGGCCTGTCCCCCTGCCAGAACCTGGCAAGGAAGAGGGCGCACGCCAACGCCATCCTTGGCGTGTGCCCAAGTTGGAGGCGCCTAGGAGTCCTTGTTGGACAAGGACTCCATCTCCTTTTTGGATTCCAATTAGAGTTCTCCTAAGAACCAATTTTGACCGGTCTTAGATGCTCTTTAAGGAGGAATCCAGAGGACTCTATTCCCACCAATCAAATTTAGATCTGATTTCACAAAGAGTTATGTTTGGTTGGGAAGAAGAGAAGTTGGATCACAGACAGTCTATAAATAAGACCCTACGCCCAACTCAGATAAAGTTTGAGAAACCCCATGCCCCAAGGCTGCCTCTCCCTTCTTCCTCCATGCCAAACTCACCTTCTCCCTCTCCTCTCCACATCCAAAAGGAGTTTTGGACCTTGGTTGGTGCAATCCAGATCAAAGAAAGGCGACTGAAAGCTAGAAGGCTGCATTGTTGCAAAGAACGACTGCTGATCTTCAAAAGGAGTTTTGAACCAGATCTGATTTGTGGAGGCATGAAAGAGAAGAAGAGAATCTCCAGATCCAATCTGAGTGGATATCGATAGAGGCTAGGTGCTTGCGTGGCTAGATCCAGAACCTTCCGCTGCAAATAGGATCATCAACGGATAATAGGATTACCCAAATTAAGTAAATTAAATTTCATTTAATTTATCCTTATTTTATTTTATTTATTAAAATAATAAGAATCAGATCTAAAATATCTCAGATTTGATACAGATCAAAGAGAAAAATTTTTGAAATATATCTCTTGATCTGATCAGATCTGAACGAACCTGCATCGGAAAATCAGGATTTTCCTTCAATTAGATCCGATTCAATTCAAGAAAATCATGCTAGCACACAGTTGAGACTAAAATTCTCCTTTTGTAATCATTTAAGTTCATCTCGACTGAGCCAAATTTGTTTGGACTCGCTTAGGAACCTTGTCTTAGTCTGACTGAAGCTTGTCCAAATCAGAAAAGGGTTGTCTTAATTTATTAGATGAATTTAAGATAATACCTGCTAATTTCTATCACTTGCTAATTCCTATTTTTGGACATTCGTCAACTGTTGACCTTGGACACCTGGACATGGGGCCATGTGACATGCACCTATAGGAGAGCATTTGGGGCTCTTGTCCTCCTACTAAAAGATGCAAGAGAGAGGGTGCACGCCATCTTAGGTGTGCGCCCCATGTGGATAAGATATGGAGTCCCATATAGATGGGACTCCGGGGTGTTTTGATAGGTTTAAACACTTAGGCGCCAAAGAGTTTGGGTTTGTCAAGTTTAGGCACCACCTATGTGAATTTCAGATGGGCTCTCATCTGATTGGATCAGATGACATCATCCCATCAATCAAATTTAGATCTGATTGAATGAAGGCTTCTGATTGACCGGGATGATGTGGCACTGCATGGCGCAGTGGGGTCTATTTAAACCCTATTTGCACCTAGATTTTGTGTGCTTCTCCCTTTCACCATGCCGCAAGGCTGCCTACCTATATTCCATGCCACCTTCTGATCCTCTCTCTCTCCTCTCCATGCCCAAAGGAGTTGAGCATGGGTTGAAGTGCAATCTAAGGAAGAAAGGCACCTAGATCAAGAAGAAGGCAGCACTACTGAAAGAGATGACCGCTGCCTCTTCAAAAGGAGTTTTGAAGAACTTCAAGATCAGATCCGGATTTAATTTTTGAAGATTCAGAAGGAGAATACCTTCAGATCCTATGTAAGTGGATACTGGTAGAGGCCAAGCACTTGCATGGCTCTTTCCAAAACTTCAGGATAGATCAGAATCATCATAGGATAATATGATTACCCAAAAATAAGGTATGAAATTAAATTAGATTTAATTTTATTTTATTCTTAATATCAGATCTTAAAGTATCAAATTTGAGATGTCTCAGATTTGGTTATGATCTTAAATTTTTTTTTTTGAAATATTTCTTTGGATTTAATCAGATCTTAACGATCCTATGCCGAAAAATAGGATTTTTTCTTCACAACCTTGACTAGCAACTACTTGCTACTTTCTCCTATTCATCTTATTCGAGTTAAGAGGATAATTTCTCTTCCAGTCTGCCTGACTAGGGTCAGCAATGGACTTCTCATTTTGAAGGGACTAAGACACCCCAACATGATGCATCTTTTCTATAGGAGTGCCAAAGGATTCATTCAACACTTGAATCATTTCCTCTAACTCAGCATCCTAAAACTTGTGACTGAACTTCTCATTCATCATGATATGATCATTAAGCCACTTTTGATAAGTATCTCGGATCTCATCATGAGCATTCAGAGTAGGCTCCTTAGATGCTGGATCCGCAAGAGCATATAGGATCCGCTTGTGCTCTAGAATAATCCCTAATTTTTGATACCAATGATCAAAATTAAGTCCTATAAGCTTATCACTGTTTGAAAGTAAATAGAGTGATGAAATACTAGACATTCTATTTAACTGAAAGAAAAACAAAAGTCTTGTTATTTAATTCTATATATCATATCATATGACCCATGCTTTGATACCACCGAAGGAAACTTGTAGGAGTTTCTAGTATGCATTTTGAAACATTTTCAAAAAATTGATAGTGAAAGATAATAAATTATTTTAATTAATCTAATCATACTAATAATCTAATTATAAAATATTCTACACTAGGATTATGACATGATATATATGAAAATGAAAATCTGAAAGCAAAGAATAGTAAATCTCATTTACTATTCTACTCGTGTTCAGAACATGATATTTGAGTATGGGTAGACGATCTCCATGACTAAAATCCATGGACTAGGGCTCCTCATATTGTAATGCAGCTGGACAGAGTGTTCAGCCTCTATGGATCGTCCATACGAAGCTCCAGATCCTGATCAATTCCTCTAGAGTGTTGGCTCCTCACTGGAATCTTCAATAACTGATATCGATCGATCTCAATTGATCTCCTTCTTTTAATCATCAGGATGCTCTAAGAGATCAGAAGAGACACTAGGGAGGATAATGAGGAGATGTGAAAATTTTGGTAGAGTGGTAACACTCAAAACTCTCATTATCACTTCCTAAACCCTAGGTTAAAACCCTAGGGCAAACCACACCCTTAAATCTAAGAGTCCCATTCTTTGAATTTTTCTAACACTCAAAACACCTCACACCCAGAAGTCCCTCATGCCCCTATTGTTTATTCCCATCACAACTCTTTCATAAAAAATCACACGCCCCCTCTCTCAAATCTAATATAAGATAAGAAAGCAGGAAACAAGATGAGAAGGGACTTTCAAAAAGAAAAATCTCATGCCCACTCTCTCCTTTTCTTCGGTGAAAACATTTTTCACTCTTAGAAGGACTCTTCTATATGCATATGCCCCACCTCTTAATCTGATTGAAAAGTGTGACAAAAGGTGTGGGAGGCATGTGAAGAGATAAGGATGAGAGGTTGGAGTAGTTCCAACCTCCAATCTTGAATTCAATATTCAAGATGGACTCTATCCTTATCCCAACGGATGGACCAGGTGATGCGAGAGAAAAGGGGCGACAATACTCTTCTTAGGCTTGGAAAACATTACGAGAAATATAATTTCTTGTAGTGTTTGGGCGGTGGTCAAAGGGTCAAACATTGGGGAGTTAGTCCAATCTAATTGGACTCTTTGGTTTATCCAATTAGGTCTCTAACCAACCAAGTTTGGCCTGACCTAATTAAACCAAAGTAAACCTAATCACATTAGACTTAATCCATCTTAATTAAATCCTAATCAAATTGGTAATTAATTGAGTCCAAGCTCTGATCAAATTAGGGATCAATCTCTCTTAGTGATTAAGTCATCTTATAACCTAATTGGGTCAAACCCAATTAAATCAAATTTAATTAGATTTGATCCAAACCTTATTATTCAATCAAATTGAGCTAATCAGCAATCTAATTACTAATTAATCCTCTAATAATGATAAAGTCCCAGTTCAATAGGACTCTTGATCATAGAGTTCTAATTTTGTGAGACTCTTGATCAGCCATCAGATTAGGTAAGAACTTTTATTGTGTGTGACCCTATAGGTTAAGTGCTAAGCCGGTAGTACAAGAATTGATTCTTGTACTAATCGATGTGACCATCTAGCAATAGTAACCAACATTCAGATAGGTCGAATAGTCGCAACGTAACATCCATGAATCTGTGGCATATGGTTATCATATAATTCATCCTCTTTTGACCTTAATGCTCAGGACGACATTAGAGTTTAACTATCAACTCCTAATTAGTGCATCCAAATCATGTCTCAACCTCATAAATCCTATAACTCCTCATAATGATTAGCCTGGCCAAGGTTTTGCTAAATTAAAATACATCAGAGCATCATCTCCAACACTTGGAGGGGTCAATCCCATCTTGACTGATACACCATCTTCATAAATACTTGACAGCATCCAGAAACCTTCCATTACTATATTAGAAATATAAGTTGTTTAATACCAAAGTACAGTAAGTTGCTTGCAAGTCACCATGATAATCTCAGGTCTAAGGAACGCTTATACTTATATCCTTCATGAGCAACTCTTGATAGTAGAGAGCTCCATAGTTGGATAATATTCAGTGAAATGTACACCTATATTTTATCTACATGCTATACTAATATCTCCACACTCCTTGGTTAAGAGAACAACCAACCTATATAGCACATAACAACCAACACTTGATAAATATTGTCGTCCTAGATAACAACATATCATTTGATCATGAACTGGCCTCTTTTTATCAATTTTAAATAGTCTTAAGGACTTTATCATAAAAAAGTTCATAAAGAAAGATGTACAACAAGTGATGAAAAGCTAGAGTAATATTTTTTAATTAATAATTCATATATATTTTACAATAAGCTCAACCATCTACAAGCTAGATGATTGGTTTTAGGATACATTTTTTAATAGAGGAGTGCCAGTTAGCCATGTTGTTGGCCCCCGCTTGATCGTCCGAGGATGAGGAGCATCCATTCATCACATCATTGTCCTTTACTTGACTCATCAAAGGATAAGGAGTGCCTATTGGCCGCATCATTGACCTCTACTCAACTTATTTGAGGATGAGGATGAAGAAAAATCCTGATTTTTCAAACCAGGTTCGTTCAGATCTGATCAGATCAAGAGATATATTTCAAAAAAAAATTTCTTTGATTCTAGTTAGATCTGAGATATTTTAGATTTAATTATTATTATTTTAGAAATAAAATAAAATCTAGATAAATTAAATCAAATTTAATTTACCTTGATATGGGTAATCCTATTATCCGTTGATGATCCTGTATGCAGTGGAAGGTTCTGGATCTAGCCACGCAAGTGCCTGGCCTCTATCAGTATCTACTCAGACTAGATCTAGAGATCTTTTTCTTCTCTATCATGTCTCTAGAGATTAGATCTGGATCTGATATGGAGGATCTTCAAAACTCCTTTTGAAGATCAGCAGTCATCCTTTGCAGCAGTGCAGCCTTCTAGCTTTCACTCACCTTTTTTTGATTTGGATCGCACCAACCAAGCTCCAAAACTCTTTTGGACATGGAGAGGAGAGGGAGAAGATGCTTTGGTGTGGAGGAGGAGAGGAGAAAAGGCCTTGGGGCATGGAGATCTCAATTAATTCAGATTTTTTCTTTGAGTTGGGCGTAGGGTCTTATTTATAGACTAACTGTGATCCAACTCCTCTTCTTCCCAACCAATCACAACTCTTTATGAAATCAGATCTAAATCTAATTGGTGGGAATAGAGTCCCCTAGATTCCTCCTTAGAGGATGCCTAAGACCAGTCAAAGTTGGTTCTTAGGAGAACTCTAATTGAAATCCAAAAAGGAGATGGAGTCCCTATCCAACAGGGACTCCTAGGCACCTCCGACTTGGGCACACACAAGGGTGGCGTGCGCCCTCTTCCTTGCCAGGTTCTGGAAGGGGGACAGGCCCCCACCAGCTCTCCAATAGGTGCATGACATGTGTCAAAAGTCAAAGGGTCAATGGTCAACATTTGACCAGTCAAAGGTAGACTTTTGACCAAAGTCAAAGAACAAGAAATGGCAGGTGACCAAAAATAGCAGGTAATGTCTTACAAAATAAGATAGCCTTTTCTGACTTGGACAACCTCCAGTTAGACCATATGAAGGCCTCTGATTGAGCACAAACTCCTTTGGCTCAGTCAGGATAACTAATTTATGATAGCAAAAGAAGAACGTTAGGTTCAATCGAGTGCTAGCACGATTTCCTTGAACCTAATTGAATCTCATTCAGATCAATTGAACTGGATCAGTTCAATTGATGATCACCAGATTCAAACCCTTGTTTGTGTGACCTAGTTAGATTCAGTTCTGTATGGTAATGGGATATGTCATGATCTCTATCATCGACATCATCGAAACTCCTTTCGATGGATCAGAACTCTTCTGATTCGAACAGCTAGAATGATCGATCATCTAAATCATTCTAATTGCTCCCAAAATCCACCAGTGACACCTAGCAGTATATGGTGGCAACCCATCAGAGCTGAATGCGAACCTCTTGGTGCAGCTACCTGTGTGATTAAGTTCTTCTATCTTGAGCCCCGATCAGATTAGGGTTAAGGTGAACTCATCAAACCCTAGTTTCTGTCATATGATGTAATCATTCAATTCAAGTCCAATGTGAAAATCTAAATAGAAACTCTTTCTATTATTTCACTCTGCCATGGCCATGGACTTTTGGACTTGATTCTCATGATTATCATAGGGCTGCTCCTCTACCACCGAGGTAGATAGATTCCATCTTGATGCAATCCAGTTCCTATAATGAACATGTCATAGCCAACATACACCTCAGGATTCCATATGGCTAGGAGATCGAGTAATGGTGTAGTCAAACTATAACACCCTCAAGGTGAACTGTCGATGCATCTTAGGTCAAAGAACCAGACACACCACTGCAGCATCGAGTCAGTCATCGACGAGAAGGTAGACTCCCTAATGACTACTCGAGGTGGTCACGCTCAGTGCCCTCGTTCTCTAACGAGTACCTGTACTCTCGCTTCGATGTCTCCACACCGTAGACTCAAGACTCATCTACTAAAGAGAAGTGATTGTACACCAACCTTTCGGATCAATCACCATCCTCGTGATGATCCTATGGTCGGGAGCATTTTATGAGTTAACAATGATTATTCATGTCTTAAATTTTCAACTCTTGAAAATATGAATTATCATTACCATTAACTCAAAGGATGTATCACAGACACTACTAAATACACATATGTGATAGAAAATAATCCATTTTATTGATATTAGTTAAAATTATAATTTTACCCCTAGAAGTGTATTACAAGTGTCAGCCAATTCTGGCTTCTAGGGCACATATATCTAACAATCTCCCACTTGTCCTAAAGCCAATTGGCTACAAGTCTAAGTCCTATCTTCTCAAGGTAGACTTCGATCTTCTGCTGGCCCAACTGCTTTGTAAGTGGGTCTACCACATTGTCTGTGGAGTTGACTCTCTTGACCTCAAAATAATCCTTCTCGAGGTAATTGCGGATAAGATGGTATCACCGTTTGCTTGGAACTCTTTCAGTCGATAGCACGACCATTGCACACAAACAGACTCCCAGATGTTGACTTTCGATCATCTATAGCGGACATGAAATTCGAGTCTGTGTATCCCTAGACTTGGAGTTCTCCGTTACCAAAGACCAACATCATATCCTTAGTTCTTCTCAAGTACTTAAGGATACATTTCACAGAAGTCAGTGTTCTTCACCTGGATTTGACTGATATCTGCTTGTGACACTCACAGCATGGGCTATATCAGGTCGTGTACATAGCATGGCATACATGAGGCTCCCTATTGCAGAAGCATAAGGGATCTTGCTCATGCGTTCTATTTCCTCAGGTGTGCTGGGGCACATCTTCTTGGAAAGATGAATACCATGTCTGAAGGATATTAATCCCTCTTAGAGTTTTCCATACTAAACCTCTTTAGTACTTTCTCTATGTACATCTTCTGTGAAAGTCCTAGCATCCTATTCGGTCTATCCCTATAGACCTTAATTCCTAGAATAAAGGATGCTTCACCTAGGTCTTTCATGGAGAATTCCTTGGACAACCATATTTTGACTGTTGTCAACATGGGAATATCATTCCCAATAAGGAGGATGTCATCCACGTACAATACGAGGAAGACAACAGCGCTCCCACTGATCCTTTTTGAAAACACATGGTTTCCTCTTCATTTTTGATGAAACCAAACATTTTTGATCACATCATTGAAACGAGTGTTCCAGCTCCGAGATGCTTGCTTAAGTCCATATATGGACCTTTGCAGCTTGCAAACCTTGTGATCAGTATCACTGGATGTGAAACCTAGCGGCTGTTCCATATAGATATCTTCCTCAAGATATCCATTTAAGAATGCCATTTTCACGTCCATTTGCCATATTTCATAATCGAAATAGGCTGCAACGGCAAGCAATGTGCGGATGGATTTTAGCATAGCCACTGGGGAAAAGGTATCCTGATAGTCAATGCCTTCGCATTGACTATAACCTTTTGCCACTAGTCTAGCCTTGAATGTCTCCACATTCCCATCTGCACCAATCTTTCTCTTGAAGATCCATTTACACCCAATAGGTACTATACCTTCTGGTGGATCTACCAAGGTCCAGACTTGGTTTGAGTGCATCGAGTCAATTTCTGACTGTATTGCCTCTAGCCATTTCTCAGGAGTCGATATCTGATATCGCCTCGTTGTAGGTTTTGGGATCATCACCATGAGCACCATTACCTACGAGGAACATTTTCTCTACTTCCTCTGAAATAATACCTAAGTATCTTTCAGGGGGATGGAAACTCTTTCCGATCTACGAGGTGGAGGAGGTAGTGTTCTTATTGGCTCAACCTGATTTGGTTCCAATTGGTCCTTAGCTCGTTGTACTTGTGAGACTTTCTCATCAAGCTTGAATCTGCTTTCCAATGCCGCTATCTTGAATAAACTATTTTTCAAGAAAGATGGCATGTCGACTCACAATCACATTGTGGTCTTCTGGAATGTAGAAATAGTATCCTAATGACTCTTTAGGATATCCTATGAATCGAGCTCTGAAAGGACCTAAACTCTAACTTGTCCGCTTGTTGTCTTTTGACATGAGCCGGACAACCCCAAATTCTGAGATGACTCAGACTTGGTTTCTTACCGTGCCATATCTCATACGGTGTGGTAGGAACGGTTTTAGAGGGAAACCCTATTCAGTAGATAAATTGAAGTTAACAATGAATGTCCCCAAAGAAAATCAGGGAGGTCTGTGAAGCTCATCATGGATCGAACCATATCCAATAGAGTCCGATTTCTCCATTCTGAAACCCCATTGAGTTGAGGTGTTCCTGGTGGAGTCCATTGAGAGACTATGCCATTTTCCTTTAAGATAGTCTAGGAATTTCCGGCTAAGGTATTCACCTCCTCGATCTGATCGAAGAACCTTAATGGGTTTTCCAGTTTGTTTTTCTACTTCATGTCTGAATTCTTTGAACTTTTCAAAAGCTTCAGACTTGTGTCTCATAAGATACACATACCCATACCTAGACAGATCATCGGTAAAGGTAATGAAGTAGACAAAATTGCCTCTAGCCGGCACATCAAATGGGCCGCACACATCAGTATGTACTAGGGCAAGGAGATCTGTGGCCCTCTCCCCATGTCCAACAAAAGGGAGTTTAGTCATTTTGCCTTGAAGACAAGATTCACAAGTTGGATATGACTCGGAAGTCAATGGACTCAATAGCCCATTTTTCTCCAATTTGTTGATCCTATCTTCTGCTATATGACCTAATCTCAGGTGCCATAGATATCTGTCGTTTGGACTATCCCTAGGTCGTTTGGCATTCACGTTTTGCTCGATAGTTAGAACAGGTACATCAATATGTAGCTGATAAAGACCATTAATAAGGAAACCATTTGCAATTTTATTTCTTTCATAAAGAATGTTACAATGGTCCTTAAAGAAGGTAATCACATAGTCTTCTTGTGCTAAGCATGAAACAGAAATCAAATTCCTGCTAGCTGCAGGCACATAATAACAGTCTTTCAAAACTAAGTCTAAACCAGATGGTAATCGAAGAGGGTATGTTCCCACGGCTACTGCAGCAACTCTTGCTCCATTACCGATGCGTAGGATCATGTCTCCATCCCTCAGCCTCCTGCTATCCTCAAGATCCTGCATGGAAGTGCACAGATGAGCACTAGAACCAGAGTCAAGCACCCAACTGGATGCAGAAGAAACCGTAAGGTTAGACTCAATAACGAGCATACCTCCAGAAGGACCTTCCTTCTTGTTCTTTAGGGTGGCCAGGTAAGTAGGGCAGTTCCGCTTTCAATGGCGTCGCTGTTGCAATGGAAACACTTTCCTTTGACATCGACCTTTTTCTTCGGTTCTGCCTTCTTCTTCTTTGATCCTTCCACCTTTTGCTTTTTCGCAGACTTCTTTTTCTTTCCATAAGACTTTCTTTTGGAAGAAGTCCATTCCATAGCAAGAACTGAGCCTTTAGAACCTTTCATAGAAAGCTCAGCGGTAACCAGCATATTCATTAATTCGGCCAAGGAATTTTGAAGTTTATGCATGTGGTAATTCATGATGAATTGCCCATATGCATCAGTCAAGGATTGCAGAATAATATCGTTCTGCAGGTCCAAGTCCAACTTCACACCGAGCTTCTCAAGCTCTTCCATGTCCTTGATCATTGTCAGACAGTGATCTTGGACTGACTGCCCATCACGCATCTTAGCCTTAAAAAGTCATTTCGTGACTTGATATTTGGCTGCGCGACTCTGTTCACCAAACATCTCCTGTAGGTGAGCCAACATTTGGCGAGCAGTCCCGATATCTTCATATGTTGGCGCTGGAGCTCATCAGACATCGAGCCCAACATGTAATATCTGGCCTTATTATCTTCGTCTATCCATTTTTCCAGAGATGCTCTCTGTTCAGTAGGATGGACGGGCTGGTAAAGGTGGGAGGGTCCTGGTCCAAAACATGGGTTAACTTCTCAGAACCCAAAATAATTTTGTAGTTCCTGAGCCAATCTTTATAATTGGGTCCAGTCAGTCTATGTGTGTCTAGGATACGTGCCAATGGGTTGGACGCAGACATTTTTCCTATAGAGAGTCAAAGATTCTAGTTAGATACTGTAATTATTGACTTGACCAATTTATTTAGGAAAATTTTATTTTTAAATAAATTAGCTTCCCACTATTTTCTTGGATCCCTACACTCCCTCTGTAGAGATGTGAAAATCTCCATGATTAATGATTTCTAGTGGGTGGTGCGGTCTCACCAACTGACTCATCACCTCACCTAACAGTTATTGGTGATGGGTTAGCCAATGAGTGAACAACTCTTGTTCAATGATTCTCTAATCATGGTGCACCCAAACTTGGTCTCTAATTCATGAATCTCACCGTATCCGAAATATTGATCCACTCCTTAGTTAAGTCAGACCCACCATTTGCACAGACTGGGTTCCTAATTGAGGTCTCTCACCGTATTCCAAAATATTGAGCCCAACTCATCCTCCAGCCCATAGCATCCAATGCCTAATAGACATGGTTGCATCTTCTCCGGTGCAACTGAGCCACTGTATCCAGCCGAGAACAATCAACCCCTTGGGAAGGGCCCGCACATCTACAATGGTGGAAGACCTCAGACTTAATCTTTTCTTAGGGAGAATTGATTCAGGTCTCATTAAACTAGACTTGGCATTAGTCATAACAATTATGACTAACCTAGTGGCATGGGTTAGCTCGGATTATTGACCACCTCAGATCAGAACTGTGTCAACAGATATGGCCAGGTAAGTGAGACCGGTGGAAGGAATATGCCATTAACTCGCACAAGAACGCATTCAGGTCGAGTAGCTTCCAATTAAAAACCAGTCGGTCGTATGTGCCAAACTTACCTTAGACACCAAATTATTGAGTCCAGAACCAATTGGGTTAGCCTACAATCCAGACTCTAACCTCTGAGCCTAATTAGGTCTTGCTTGATCGTGACTCGATCTTGACCCAGACTTAATCCTATTAGGCTGGTCAATTTAAGCATTGTTGATCCCATCTAACCAACTCTTGATTCGGTTTGATCAACCGCTTAGATCCTAATTGAGCTACCCAAGCCCGAACCCAGTATTATGAATATGTCTTAGATCTAAAATTCTCAATTTTAGACCTAATTAATATTTCCATAATCTTAATTCTTAATTAAGTAGGGTTCATAAATAAAATATGCACAATAAATCCTAGGGTTTCAGGATCTAGGGTTTTGCAGAAAGTAAGTTTTGGGTTTCTGATTAAGGACGAACACGCAGCACCCCTACACATCATAAGAACACCCCATCGAATGAAAGAGAGGGCCTTTAAACCCTTCTTCATTCTTATGACCGGACGGCCAAGAGGAACGCCTTAATCAGGAAACATGCAATACTACAAAATAGTTTTAGATCTATATCATATATCTCATATACAAATTAGATCTAGATCTAATCATGGCATATTTTGCATACATCTCATGTATCGAATCATGCATATTTTCAGATCTAAATTATCTCATAATAATCTAAAAAATTAGATTTAAATTGATCTAATCAAAATAAATTCTAATCTAGATAATTATGTAGAACTATTCTACAACTAGTCTAGACATGCATCTATCATATCTCATATGATATTTAAAATTAAATAATTTTTATTTGCTATTTTTTAGATGTTATTATAACCATTATAATATCAAAAAATAGTAAATAAATAGATCTAAAATATGATTTAATCAGATTAAATCAAAAACATGCAAGACTATTCTATAGAACTATTCTATTTTAGAACTAGTCATGCATATTTTCTAATCTTAGATCCAAATTATTTAATTTTAATTTTTTCTAATTTTAGATCTGATCACATCTCATGTGACATCTGAAATTACTTATTTTCTAATTAAAATAAATTTAAAATCAGATCTAAAAACTTTTAGAATCTTGGCTTTGATACCAGTTGAAGAAAAATCCTGATTTCCTGGATCAGGTTCGTTCAGATCTGATCAGATCAAGAGATATATATATATTTTTTTGATCTTAATTAGATCTGAGATATTTTAGATCTAATTATTATTATTTTAAAAATAAAATAAAACCTAGATAAATTAAATCAAATTTAATTTACCTTGATATGGGTAATCCTATTACCCGTTGATGATCCTGTATGTAGTGGAAGATTCTGGATCTAGCCACACAAGTGTCTGGCCTCTACCAGTATCCACTTGGGTTGGATCTAGAGATCTTTTTCTTCTCTACCATATCTCTAGAGATCAGATCTGGAGGATTTTCAAAACTCCTTTTGAAGATCGGCAGTCGTCCTTTGCAGTAGTGCAGCCTTCTACCTTTCACTCACCTTTCTTTGATCTGGATCGCACCAACCAAGCTCCAAAACTCTTTTGGACATGGAGAGGAGAGGGAGAAGATGCTTTGGTGTGGAGGAGGAGAGGAGAAAAGGCCTTGGGGTGTGGAGATCTCAATTAATTCAGATTCCTCTTTGAGTTGGGCGCAGGGTCTTATTTATAGACTAACTGTGATCCAACTCCTCTTCTTCCCAACCAATCATAACTCTTTGTAAAATCAGATCTAAATCTGATTGGTGGAAATAGAGTCCCCTGGATTCCTCCTTAGAGGGTGCCTAAGACCAGTCAAAGTTGGTTCTTAGGAGAACTCTAATTGGAATCCAAAAAGGAGATGGAGTCCCTTGTCCAACAAGGACTCCTAGGCGCCTCCAACTTGGGCACACGCCAAGGGTGGCGTGCGCCCTCTTCCTTGCCAGGTTCTGGCAGGGGGACAGGCCCCCACCAGCTCTCCAATAGGTGCATGACATGTGGTCAAAAGTCAAAGTGTCAATGGTCAACATTTGACCAGTCAAAGGTAGACTTTTGACCAAAGTCAAAGAACAAGAAATGGCAGGTGACCAAAAATGGCAGGTAATGTCTTACAAAATAAGACAACCTTTTCTGACTTGGACAACCTCCAGTCAGACCATATGAAGGCCTCTGATTGAGCACAAACTCCTTTGGCTCAGTCAGGACAACTTATTTATGATAGCAAAAGAAGAACGTTAGGTTCAATCGAGTGCTAGCACGATTTTCTTGAACCTAATTGAATCTCATTCAGATCAATTGAACTGGATTAGTTCAATTGATGATCACCAGATTCAAACCCTTATTTGTGTGACCCAGTTAGGTTCAGTTCTGTATGGTAATGGGATATGTCATGATCTCTATCATCGACATCATCGAAACTCCTTTCGATGGATCAGAACTCTTCTGATTCGAACAGCTAGAATGATCGATCATCTAAATCATTCTAATTGCTCCCAAAATCCACCAGTGACACCTAGCAGTATATGGTGGCAACCCATCAGAGCTGAATGTGAACCTCTTGGTGCAGCTACCTGTGTGATTAAGTTCTTCTATCTTGAGCCCCGATCAGATTAGGGTTAAGGTAAACTCGTCAAACCCTAGTCTCTGTCATATGATGTAATCATTCGATTCGAGTCCAATGTGAAAATCTAAATAGAAACTCTTTCTATTATTTCACTCTGCCATGGCCATGGACTTCTGGACTTGATTCTCATGATCATCATAGGGCTGCTCCTCTACCACCGAGGTAGATAGATTCCATCTTGATGCAATCCAGTTCCTACAATGAACATGTCATAGCCAACATACACCTCAGGGTTCCATATGGCTAGGAGACCGAGTAATGGTGTAGTCAAACTATAACACCCTCAAGGTGAACTGCCGATGCATCTCAGGTCAAAGAACCAGACACACTACTGCAGCATCGAGTCAGTCATTGACGAGAAGGTAGACTCCCTAATGACTACTCGAGGTGGTCACGCTCAGTGCCCTCATTCTCTAATGAGTATCTGTACTCTCACTTCGGTGTCTCCACATCGTAGACTCAAGACTCATCTACTAAAGAGAAGTGATTGTACACCAACCTTCTGGATCAATCACCATCCTCGTGATGATCCTATGGTCGGGAGCATTTTATGAGTTAACAATGATTATTCATGTCTTAAATTTTCAACTCTTGAAAATATGAATTATCATTACCATTAACTCAAAGGATGTATCACAGACACTAAATACACATATGTGATAGAAAATAACCCATTTTATTGATATTAGTCAAAATTATAATTTTGCTCCTAGAAGTGTATTACAAGTGTCAGCCAATTCTGGCTTTTAGGGCACATATATCTAACAGAGGAGTGCCAGTGGGCCTCATCTTTAGCCTCCACTCAATTCATCTGAGGATGAGGAGCGCCTATCAGCCTTTTTGCTTGGAAATATTGGGAATGCATTTTTGAACTACAAAAGATGAATCTTGATTGCTAATTAGTAACAATTACATCAGAGATAATAAATCTATAATTTTTTAGCATTTCAAGTTTAAGGAACTGATGTTCCATCTAATCGATGGATTCGGTAGACTTTCGGGTGTGCCACCTTGTCGATATGATATGGGCCTTCCTAGTTCAGCAATAGCTTTCTTTGTTCTATCGAGTGAGACACTTCAACTCTTTGCAGGACGAGGTTCCCTACTTGGAAGGTTTTTCCTCTAATCGTTGAGTTATAGTACCATGCCACTTTCTATTAATAAGTCATGATCCAATGTTGAGCTCGCTCTCACATCTCCTCCAACAAGTCCAAATTCACCCTCAAGTCATTCGTGTTGCTTTTTTCATTGAACTTCTCCATCCTAAGTGAAGGAAGGCCAACTTCAAGTGGTATCACAATTTCAGTCTTGAAGGTCGAATTAAATGGTGTTTCTCTGGTGAGGATTCGCTACATCATTTGATAGGCCTAGAGTATATTGTAGAGCTCTTCAACCAATAGTCCTTTAGCTCGGTCCAACCTTGTCTTCAATCTCTATAACATAGTTCAATTAGTCACCTCAGTCTCACCATTACTTTGAAGGTACGCGACCGAGGTCATAGGTGTGCAATTCCAAGCTCTCTGCAAAATTTTGCAAACTTCAAATTATCAAACTAGTGTCCATTATTCATGACGATGGTGTTAGATGTATGCCTAGAAGCCAATCTAGCTGACACATTATATTCATTCTAGGATATAAATTTGTACTTACTTATTTATTAATAAAATAGGATAATTTTTTGTTCAAGTCTTGTGTAATGTATCCTTGAATTATCCAAAAAATTAATAAGATGATGACACATATTTTCAAGAGCTAAGAATTTTAGGTATGTGTCATTGATGGTTAATTTCTAAATTGCTTTCGACTGATGGATCATCATAGGGATGGTGAATGATCTGATAAGGTTGGTGCATGGATCATTTTTTTCTGAATAGACAAGTCTTAAGTTTATAATATGAGGACACTAAGTGAGAGTGCAGGTGATTGCTAGAGAATAATGGTCTAAGCATGATGAATATGAGAAGTCACTTAGACATCTACTTACTCGTCAGTGACTTTCTTGATACTATAGTTGTATGAGTAGTTCTTTGACCTATAGTGCCTCGGCTATTCATAATGTGGTTGCTATAGTTTAACTATATATTCTCTTGATCTCCTAGTTATTTTGGTCCTTGCGGTGCATGTTAGCTATAGTAAAATCACTATAGGAGTAGGGTGTGTGCCTAGATGGCATCTATCAACTTTAGTAGTTAAGAGATAGTCTTATATAATTTATGAAGCTGAGTTCTTAATACCGTGGTTGCAGTGATGTGAATAATGAAAAAGAATTTTCATGAGAAATCATGATTTGAACTCAAGCTAATTAAATCTTATATATGACAGACAATGGGATTTAACAAGCTTTTCATAGTCTCCATTTTGTCGAGACTCATGATAGAAGAACTAAATCATACAATTACTATATCTAGAGGTTCAGACTCTTCCATTCTACTGGATTGCCATTACATGCTGCTAAGCATTACTGGTAGATTGTGAGACTTGTGAGAATTAATTGATAGCCAGTAATTCTCATTAGATGAGTTAGAATTATTCCAATCTATTAAAAAAAAATTTAATGATTTTTATGATAGAGATCATGATATGTCTTACTACTAGACAAAATAGAACCTATAGGATCATACACAAAATTTTTTTTGACTTGATTGAATAATTGAATTATGAATTCGATTCACATATAAACCCAACTATCAATTTGATTGATGATTGGATTGAGTTGTAAAAGTTACAAGAGAGGATTTACTAAAGATTAGTGAGTTTAAGGAAGAACAATTAGCAATTATTACTAAATTAATTATTAATTATTTGATTTGATCATTTAATTAATGTTGGGCTTAATACAAATTAAATTGGATTTAATTTGGTTCACCTTGGATCTAGTCTGGTTAGATTTAGATTTGACTAAACATAATTGAATTTGAAATTGGATTGCATTCAAATCAAACTCAATTTGGGCTAGAAATTATAATTCTAGTTGGATGGAGATTCTCTCTCATCCCACATAAGGAGGGGTGCAAGAGAGTGCATCCAAGGGTTGGGACGTGCATCCCAAGCAAGCCCAGGGATGGGACGCACGACATAGGGAGTCCCTCTCCTCTCTTTCTCTTATCTTTCTATCCTAATCTAGAAAATTATTTTCAAGATCTGAAATCAAGAATGATTCTTGATCATGCAATTATTTTCAAATTTGAAAATTTGTTTTCAGATTTAAAACTCAGATTTTGAATGATCGAGAGATGGATTTCAAGATCTGAAAATGTGTTTTCAAATCTGAAATTCGGATGTTTGATGTTTATGTTCATGTTTTCTAGTTTTGTTTTTAGATCTGAAAATATAATATTCTTATGTTCATGCATCTAGAATTCTTATCTAATCTTCACATGACCTAAATTTTATTAGATCTGAATTTTATCTTTATTATATGTTCATGCATGAAATGATATTCATAGATAAAGACCAATCTTGATGTGATCTATGATGCTTTGGATGTTTTCAAATTAATGCTTTGTAAGGTTGTTTGGATGATATTTATGCATAAGAGTATGTTTTATAAGTCAATCTCAGATTATCCTAAAATAAAGTTGTCCTGGCATAACAATTGGGACCCGTTATGCTGTCAGGTTGTCCTAGGATGAGAAGAGATTGATGAGATAAAACATCATAAGAAATTAAATATGAACATAAAAGATCATTCAAATCAAGATTATGAGATAATCGTAAAAGTGTTTTCATGGATAAATGTAGTGATCTCCTTGAACCATTACAACTCTTAAGAAAGGGTGTATCATGAACACACTGTAAATTGGTTTGTAATTTGCAATATGAGTTAGTGAAACCAATGGGTTGAACTAATTTGGAATTGATTGATCAATTGGTATCTAAGGCAAGTAATAGAATGGTGGTTATTAGGACCATTGCTTATGCCTAAGGAGCCTCCCACCAATCTTGAACTTACCTGGCCAATTTGACTGATTAAGTTCCTTGGGTGCCTAGTGTTGAGTTCACCATATATGTTGCATTTGCACCAAGGTTCTGGTCTTGGTGAACTAAGTGAGGATATCTCAAGTAGATCCTTAGTAATTATAGATTTACATAAAATGTAAATTAAAATAATTAAAATGAAGAGACCTAAATCAAATCTCCTCACACATATTAAGTCTAATGGTCTTCCACCATTGTAGATGTGTAGGTATCTTTCTATTGATTGTTCTTGGCTGGATACAGTGGTTTAGTTGCACCAAGAGGCACAACTACTCTATTAGCATGAAACGTTGCAAGGAAAAGATAGGGTTGGATCCAATATCTATCATGTTAAGGATCCAATGGCAGCTTTACTCTTGTGTTGAATGGTGGATCTGACTTAACTAAAAAATGGGGCCAATATCTATCAGGTAAGGCCTTCATAACTTAGACACTGAATATCACTGTAACATGCTTGAGAAATATTGAACAAAAATTATCTACTCATCGGGATGCATGTCATCAATATCTGTCAGATAAGGTGCGTATATATCAATAGGACCACAGTATCCACTCGAAACTCTAGTCATGAAGGGCTTCTGTTTCTCTATCTGAGGAGTGTAAGAGACTCAAGAAAATAGTTAAAAAAAACTTTTATTTTGAAAGATCCTAAAATAAATTAAAAATCAAGTACAAAGTCTAATTAGAATCTTTTCTTTCTATAGTTCACAATGTCAGCTTCCAATCCTTTAGCCTGAATTCTTGAGACCAACCGATTGACTAGAAACAACTACAAGGACTAGCTTAGGAATCTTAGAATAGTTCTGAACTTAGAAAAGTTAGGCTACATACTCAACTAAGATCCCCTTATTTTGCCAAACCATCCAACTGAACAAAAGACAACATTTGAAAAATGGATGGGTGATGACAATAAATTAAGTGCTATATTTTTGCATCAATGACTAATGAACTCCAATGCCAGCATAAGGATATGCAAAATGCCAGGGCTATGATAACTTGCCTGCAAGAGTTGTATGGTGAACAGAGCTGGACTATGTGTTATGAAGTATCCAAGAGACTCTTCAATACTAAGATGCTTAAAGGACAATCGATCCATGATCGTTATCTGACAATGATTAAAAACTTGGAAGAGCTTGAGAAGCTTGGCATGATCATGTATAAGAAATTGCAAGTGGATTTGATCCTACAATCCCTTCCAAGTTCAAATGAGTAGTTTATAGTAAACTACCATATGAGCAAGATCGATAGCACTTTGCCTGAATTATTGAACATGTTGGTGACCACTGAGAGGACCTTGAAAAGTTCAAGGGACATAGCTTTTTCTATGGAGCGGGCATCTACATCCAAGAAAATATCTACTTGGAAGAAGAAATAGAAGTTTGCAAAGAAGCAAAAGTAGAAGAACAAGCCAAACAAGGACACTCCCACGAAAGTGGCTGACATGGGAAAATGTTTCCATTGTGATGTTGATGGCCACTGGATCGAAGAGAAACTATCCTGCCTACCTGGAGAGCCTAAAGAAAAAGAAGGGTGACAAACCTTCTGAAGGATAGAGGTGGAATTTAAGATCATCTTGATGTTCCCTTTTGGATTATCAAATACTACCTTAGTTTAGTGAAGTTTATCTTGTTTTTTTTTTGCACATCTACCAATCTAGAGGAGGATGAGTGCAACCCGCTAGCTAGCAGAGACGTTGTCATACTACAACCCAACCAAAAAATATGATTTTTAAAGCATAAAAAAAAATAAGGAAAGAATAAGCCAGCACGTGCTCTACATGTGCCGAAAATCCCGATCTAGAAATCATAACTTCTGAAGGAGTTCTTTCTTTCTCTGACCAAGACTCTGATTTTTATTAGAAGTGGAAGTTTTCTTGGTCTTAAACCCTCCTTCCCCAACCAAGACTCTGATTTTGATCAAAAGTGGTCTTAAACCCTCGTTTGGTGTCTATATAGACGGCTTCGCCTCTCCTTCGAAGCCGACCAACCAAGCTAGCTCCCACTTACCATGTATCATCTTCCCTTTTTCTTCTTTAGAAATCCATTGATGGAGTCATTGTGTTTGCCAAAATCAACATCGGAGCAACTTGGATGAAGGTATTGATCCTATAATCTCTCAATTGATCCTCCTCCACATCCTTCTAAGTCCTAGAATCATTAATTCTGGATAAACAATTGCCGGATTGGATGGAATATGGTGTTAGATGTGTATCCTAGAAGATAGATTAGTCGACACTCATAATTACTTTCTAAGTATATTTTTGTAATTTTAACTTATAATTAATAAAGGATTATTTCTTCTATCATACTTATATATTAAAGTGTCTGTGATACATCCATTAAGTTATCGGGCATGATAATATATATTCTCAAGAGTTGAGAATTTAAGACATGTGTTATGATAATTAACTCATAAACTGCTTCCAATTATAGGATCATTGATAAGTATCATAAATTCATCGATCAAAGCAATAATTTATTAATTAATTTATATTTATTTTTAAAAATTAATATTTTTATTTATTATTTATAAAAAATATTATCATAAATAGAAAGAGCTCATTTTTTTGGTCAAAATGAAATAAATTTGGAGCGAATTTGACATAAAATGGATTCGATATGAAATTTTAAATAAAAAAATAATTAAAAAATATAAATATCAACTCAGTTGGCACGCTCAGCCAAGCCAGCGTGCTCAGCCAAACCACCAAGCCCAGCCAACCGACGTGCCCATTCAAGCCAGGCCCAACTAGAGAAGCCGGCTTGCAGGCCCATAAGCCCATGCATAGTGCCAGCCCACCAACCCATTAGGCCCATCGGTGTACAGTGAACCGACTGGCCAATCCATGAAATCACATGCAGACTGCTAACTCAATATAAGGCAATGAATCATTGGCCGCCATGTGGTGGATCTAGACCATTAAGGGGTTCACAAAAAATCTCATGCAGCTTATGAGGGCAAAATGGTAATTTTACATGCTAAGGCGGGCGGTGATTGGTTGTGGACCATGGTGCTGATAGTCTACGTGATCTACAAGAATAATAGATACATGATCGTGCATCTGTGGTCATTTTTTATCAAAATCGAATGGCTATGGTTGTTTCCTATTCTGATTCAATTGCCATCAGCAATTGTTGCACGATCGAATGACTACGAATGCTCCCGACATTGATCCAATGATCGACGACAACCCCAACAATGATTCAAGCACCTATCCTATGATCCAATGGACAAAAATTCATCATCAAGCATGATGCAATGGTTAGAATTTATTCCGACTGTGATTAGGCTTGAAACTATGATTTTTGGGTGATTTTTGAGCATTTGATCAAAATCCAACGATCAGAATTCACAGAATTTCACAAGATGCATCCAATAGTGTTTTAAACCAATTCTCACTTGAATTTCTTTATTGACGTCGATCAAAACTCCTCTTTAGTCCCACATTACCTAGCAGCAAAAGTTCTAGTCCTCCAGCATCTATTTAAAGGCCATTAGGCTTGCAAAATTAATTGTCTTCGATCATGGAAAGGTGATGGTAAAGGATAGAGCCATGCTTGGGATTCATGATTATTTCGAGGCAGATGGTATAGAGAGAAAGAGCTAGACTTCTACACTATCTCAATGCCAACGTCGATCCAAGATCAAGATCAGCCTACTTTTAATTTTTATTTTCTTTCATAATTTCATGTATTTAAATTATGAACTTTAAAATTAATGCAAATTTTATTTTTTTTCTATTTAAATTTTAGTTCTTTACTTTTAATTAAAATTTTAATTTTATATTCTTTATTTTTATTATTTTTTTATTTTATTGCAAGTAGATGCTAAGATCTAGGTTGTAGATCTTAGTACCCAAAGTTTATTTTCATATAATTTAAATTTTTGTTATTTAATTTTATGTAATTTTAAATTCTATTTTTTGACTTCAATTCTGTTTTCAAAATTTTTTCTTTCTTTTCTAAAAATTAAGGATTTCAAAATCAAAACACTGTCTTTCTTGTGAATTCAATCCAACTCACTACTATCTACGTGTTTTAAATTATTTTTAAGAAATCAAAATTAAACTGATAAACAAGGTATTCTAATAACAATCTTACGATCTTATCAAGTTTTTGTTCCATTGCCAGAAATTGGTATACATGTGTGAGCTCAGAAGTGGCACTCTTAAGTCTTGGGAACATGAGATGATGGGTCATGGGAAGATGAAAGCAAGCCAGAAGAGAAATCAGCCTAGGTAGCAAAGTTCAGAAACTTAGCTAGCTCACCCTGAGACTAGGTCGGCTAAGTTGAGAACTGGGTTGGCTCAGTCCAGAACTGGGTCGACTATATCTCAGAGAAAAATTCAAATAGAAAGTAGTATTTTCAAACTATTGGCATGGTACACAACTGAGTCAGCTCAGTTTGAGATTGGTTTTCATGGGTATATTTTATGTACGTGGGTTATTTTGGATTTGGGGTGTTTTTCAATGAGCTTAGGGCTTGACCCTTTTGTAAATTATATATACTAAAAATAGATCAAGGTTATATATGATGCTGAATTCATTAAAATAAAGCTCTTTTCTTCCAAAAAACTCTACTACTTTTCTTCTCTATTTTTTGAATCCATTGATTATACTTTTGCAGTAATCTCTAAGGAGTTCTTCCTTATTGCTTGGCTAATCACTAGCGGCCATGCCGGTCCATATGTAGAATTAATTTTCACAATAGTTGGTATTAAAATGATGTTGCATGGAAGAAAGGAAGACATCTAGGATTTCTACATTTAGGATCTGTTGCACCAGATTTTATCATAAAAACTTCTTATTTGTTTCATGGTTATCTCTAGATTGAGGTGGAGATTTGTTACAAGGAGGAACGATGATACAAAAGGTTGAACAGAAGATCTAAGGCATTTCAATCATCTTTGAAGGATAGTTTTCTTGGTGTGTGATCGTGAAAGGGTATTAGGGTTTTGTTCTTGACTTACTTAAAGTCATGGGATCAAGTGGACTCAAGGTAGATTTTGAGAAGTTCGATGGCAAGAAAACTTTATCTTATGGCAGCAAAGGATAAAGGACTTGTTGATTCCGTAGAAGATCTATAGGATCTTGATAAGAGAAAGGCCAAAAAAGATCAGTTCTAAGGATTGAAAAGAGTTGGAGAAAATTGCTTTTAGCACAATTAGAATGTGCTTGGCCGATCAGGTGCTACCCAAGATTTGCATAGAGATCATGACAAAGGGGCTCTGGACAAGACTGGAGAATACATACATAGAAAAGAATATGACAAATAAGCTATGGTCGAAGAAACAACTGTATAGTCTGAGGATGCGAGAAGGCGGAGATCTTGTTGCACATATCCAAAGATTCAATTAGGTGTGTTCTGAGGTGATGAGTTTGGATGTAAAGATTGATGAGGAAGATTAGGCATTGCTGTTGCTTTGTTCTCTCTTAGGCTCGTATGATGGTCTCATAACAACTTTAGTTTATAGGAAGAAGACCCTAAACTATGAAGAAGTTATTGGTGTGCTCAAATTGAATGAGCAGACAAAAAAGATCTGCAAGGAAGATCCCAAGTTCGAGATCTTGGCTGTGAATGAAAGACAGAAACTATCAAAGGAGAAGATAAGAGGAAAATCAAAAGGTAGGTCAAAATCTCGAGATTAGAGAAAGATATTAAAATATTATAAATATCATCAGCTTGGACACTTGAGAAAAGATTGTCCTCTTTTGAGGTTAGAAAAAGGGAAGGCCAGTAAGACTGATGATATAGCTTCGATAAGCAGTGGAGAAGATCTGCCAGTTGTATCAGATGAATTCATAGAGTATGATACTATATGGATATTGGATTCAGCATGCTCTCACCACTATACTTCTCATCGAAAATGATTTTCTATCTATCAGAAGATCGATGGAGCAAGTGTCAGTCTTGGAGATGATCACCCATGTAGAGTAGTTGGAGTTAGCTCAATTAGGATAAGGATATATGATAGGATTATTCATACATTATCAAATATCAGGCATGTACCAAAATTAAAAAAGAATTTAATTTCTTTGGGCTATTTGGAGGAGTAGGATTATGCTTTTAGTAGTCAAGCTGGGAGTGGATGTTTGAAAATTTTCAAGAAAGCTTTGGTGGTGATGAGAGGTAGAAGACTGAGCAACAATTTTTATAGAATGGAAGGCTCAGTGAAAAATGATAGTGCAGAGGTGCTAGCAGTGGCACATAAGGAGCAGCTCTTATATCAACTATAGTACTATTGGATGGGTCATATGAGTGATCGAGGGCTCACTAAACTCAGCAGAAGAGGAATGATCCCAGCCCTGAAGAAGAAGGGCATAGATTTATGTGAGCCATGCATCTTTGGTAAACAACATAGGGTTAAGTTTGCCAAAAGTACCGATCACAATGAATGAGTGTTGGATTTAGTGCACTCAGATGTATGGGGACCAGCTCCTATATCAACTAGAGATGGGGCAAAATATTTTGTCACTTTCATTGATGACTTCTCAAGGATGGTGTGGGTTTATCTAATCAGAGAAAAGTTAGAGGTGTTTGCCTAGTTCAGAGTCTGGAGAGCTGAAGTTGAGAAGGAGTCAGGAAGATAAGTGAAGTGTCTATGGTTCGATAATGGAGGAGAGTATACAAGCTTGGAGTTCAGGAGGTACTGTGATGAAAATAGTATCAAACACTATTACATAGTGAAGATGACTTTCCAGCAGAATGGTGTCATGGAAAGGATGAATCGGACACTAATTGAGAAGGCATAGAGTTTAAGGCTGCAGACATCACTTCCAAAATTCTTTTATAGTGATGCTTTAACTTTTTCTTACTTTCATGTCAACAGGTCCCCTCACCGCAAGCTGAATGGAGGCATTCTAGAAGAGATCTGAAGTGGAAAGAAGGTGGAGCTTGGTCACCTGAAGGTTTTCGATTGCACAGCCTATGCACTTATGGAGGCAATCGAGAGAAGTAAGTTGGACCCTAAATCTCAAAAGATGATATTCATGGAGTATCTATAAGTAGTTAAGGGATACCTACTGTGGAATTCTGAAGCACAAAAGATAGTGATTAGCAGGAATGTCATTTTTGATGAAAAGAGCATCTTAGATAGGCTTGGGAGTATAGGAGCAATTTGAAAAATAAAGGTGAACAGCAGTGGCCAGTTAGAAAATAATGGCATGCAGGTTACATCAACTTACAGGAGTGTTCCCATTGAGGTGAAGCTAGGTAGAAAAGTTTTATCTCAAATTGAAAATCAGCATGGAGGGCCAAGAGTTTAGATGGAGGTACAGGATCAGTCACAGATTTCAGACAGAGATGTACCAGTGGGAGTGGCTTTGCATAAGTCCCAGCATACTATTAGAAGGCTGGTTAGATATGGCATTGATGAGGTTATCTTCTTTGCACTCATCATTGCTAATGGAGATTTAGAGAATTATGCAGAGGCCATGGAGAGTGAGGATTATGATTCATGGATGTAGGCCATTATGGAGGAGATGGAATCACTGAATAAAAATCAAACATTGTAGCTGGTGGATCTTTTAGAAGGTGCTCGATCTATTGGCTCAAAATGGATGTTCACAAAGAAGAAAGCACCTTTAGAATAAGGTGGAGTTAGATTCAGGGCAAGGCTGATAGCAAAGAGATACTCATAAGAAAAGAGATAGATTACATAGAAGTTTTCTCTCCTATGGTGCGTTATACATCTATTTGAATTTTGCTATCACTGGTGGCACAGTACAACGTGGAGTTGAAATAGATAGATGTGAAGATGGCCTTTCTTCATGGCACATTGGAGGAAGGAATCTATATGAAGCAACCAGATGGTTTCATGAAGATTGGATAGGAGGAAAAGATGTATTTACTGAAGAGGTCACTGTATGGCCTGAAATAATTTCCTCATCAGTGGTATCATAGATTTGATAGCTTTATTTTGATTATGGGATTTGCTAGATGTGAACATGATAGTTGTGTCTGCATCAAGGATGTAGATAAAAAGGATGCCCTATACTTGCTATTATATGTTGATGATATGCTCATAGCCAGCAGGAGTAAGTAGGCTATGAAAGGGCCAAAAAGGGCATTATTAGCTGAATTTGAGATGAAAGACCTAGGTCCAGCACTGAAAATCCTTAGAATGGAGATTTGCAGAGAAGTGCAAAGGAGTGCTCCATTTGTCATAAGAAAGATATATCCAAAAAATTCTAGAAAGATTTGGGATAGAGAAGGCCAAACATGTAGAGACATCATTGCTAAGCCATATATCTCTCTCCAAGTATCAAAACCCCTAGTCAGAAGAAGAGAGAGAGAGAGAGTACATGGATGGAGTCTCTTATGCAAATGTTATAGGTAGTGTGATGTACTATAATGTGCTGTAGACCAGATATAGCACATGCAGTGAGCATGGTTAGTAGATACATGGCTAATCCTGAAAAAAAATACTGAAAAGCATTGAAGTAGATATTAAGATATCTACAGGGAACAAGGGATTATGGTTTGGTGTTTGGTGGGTAGCCAAGAGGATTTGAAGATAGAGGTGAAGGAAAATCCTGATTTTCCAGACCAGGTTCATTCAGATCTGATCGGATCAAGACATATATATTTAAAAAAAAAATTTCTTTAATCTGAATCAAATCTAAAATATATTTCAAATCTAATTCTTATTATTCTAATAATAAAAATAAAATCTAGATAAATTAAATCAAATTTAATTTATCATCATGTAGGGTAATCCTATTACCGTTGTGATCCTGTAAGCAGCGGAAGGTTCTAGATCTAGCGATGCAAGTGCCTGGCCTCTATCGGTATCCACTTAGGCTGGATCTGGAGATCCTCTTCTTCTCTATCATGTCTCCAAAAATTAGATCTGAATCTGATTTAGAGAATCTTCAAAATACCTTTCGAAGATCAGCAGTTGTCCTTTGCAGCAGCGCAGCCTTCTAACTTTCTGTCGTCTTTCTCTCATCTAGATTGCACCAACTTGGATCCTAAACTCCTTTGGGCGTAGAGAGGAGAGGGACAAGATGGACTTGGCATGGAGGAGGAGAGGAGAGGCAACCTTGGGGTGTGGGAATTTTCAATGCTTTTTGAGTTAGGCGCAGAGTCTTATTTATAGACTATGCATGATCCAACTCCTCTTCTTCCCAACCAATCACAACCTTTTATGAAATCAGATCTAAATTTGATTGGTGGGAATAGAGTCCCTTGGATTTTACCTTAGATGGCACCTAAGATCAGTCAAACTTGGTTCTTAGGAGAAATTTAATCGAAATCCAAAAAGAAGATGGAGTCCCTATCCAACAGGGACTCCTGGGTGCCTCCAGCTTGGGCACACGCCAAGAGTGGCGTGCGCCCTCCTCCTTGCTAGGTTCTGGTAGGGGGACAAGCCCCCACCAGCTCTCCAATAGGTGTGTGACACATGGACAGAAGTCAAAGTGTCAATGGTCAATATTTGACCAGTCAAAGGTCAACTTTTGACCAAAGTCAAAGGACGAGAAATGGCAGGTGACCAAAAATGGCAGGTATTGTCTTACAAAATAAGACAACCCTTTTCTGACCTGGATAGGCTCCAGTCAGACCAAGTGAAGGCCTCTGATTGAGCACAAACTCCTTTGGCTCAGTCAGGACAACTATTTATGATAGTAAAAGAAGAACGTTAGGTTCAATCGAGTGCTAGCACGATTTTCTTGAACCTAATTGAATCTCATTCAGATCAATTGAACTGGATCAGTTCAATTGATGATCACCAGATTCAAACCCTTGTTTGTGTGATCCCAGTTAGGTTCAGTTCTGTATGGTAATGGGATATGTCATGATCTCTATCATCGACATCATCGAAACTCCTTTCGATGGATCAGAACTCTTCTGATTCGAACAGCTAGAATGATCGATCATCTAAATCATTCTAATTGCTCCCAAAATCCACCAGTGACACCTAGCAGTATATGGTGGCAACCCATCAGAGCTGAATGCGAACCTCTTGGTGCAGCTACCTTGTGTGATTAAGTTCTTCTATCTTGAGCCCCGATCAGATTAGGGTTAAGGTGAACTCGTCAAACCCTAGTCTTCTATCATATGATGTAATCATTCGATTCAAGTCCGATGTGAAAACCTAAATAGAAACTCTTTCTATTATTTCACTCTGCCATGGCCATGGGCTTCTGGACTTGATTCTCATGATCATCATAGGGCTGCTCCTCTACCACCGAGGTAGATAGATTCCATCTTGATGCAATCCAGTTCCTACAATGAACATGCTATAGCCAACATACACCTCAGGATTCCATATGGCTAGGAGATCGAGTTATGGTGTAGTCAAACTATAACACCCTCAAGGTGAACTGTCCGATGCACCTCAGGTCAAAGAACCAGACACACCACTGCAGCATCGAGTCAGTCATTGACGAGAAGGTAGACTTCCTAATGACTACTCGAGGTGGTCACGCTCAGTGCCCTCATTCTCTAACGAGTATCCTGTACTCTCGCTCCGGTGTCTCCACACCGTAGACTCAAGACTCATCTACTAAAGAGAAGGATTGTACACCAACCTTTCGGATCAATCACCATCCTCGTGATGATCC
Organism: Cocos nucifera; assembly: GCA_006176705.1. Taxonomy (NCBI): domain Eukaryota; kingdom Viridiplantae; phylum Streptophyta; class Magnoliopsida; order Arecales; family Arecaceae; genus Cocos; species Cocos nucifera. Next base: position 398,279 of record QRFJ01000493.1, read on the forward strand.
TATGGTCGGAAGCATTTTATGAGTTAATAATGATTATTCATGTCTTAAATTTTCAACTCTTGAAAATATGAATTATCATTACCATTAACTCAAAGGATGTATCACAGACACTAAATACACATATGTGATAGAAAATAACCCATTTTATTGATTTTAGTCAAAATTATAATTTTGCCCCTAGAAGTGTATTACAAGTGTCAGCCAATTCTGGCTTCTAGGGCACATATATCTAACAATCTCTCACTTGTCCTAAAGCCAATTGGCTACAAGTCTAAGTCCCATCTTCTCAAGGTGGGCTTCGATCTTCTACTGGCCCAATGACTTTTTAAGTGGGTCTGCCACATTATCTGCGGAGTCGACTCTCTTGACCTCAACGTAACCCTTCTCAAGGTAATCGCAGATGAGGTGGTATCGCTGCTCAATGTGCTTAGATTTTTGTGAGACCTCGGCTCCTTAGCAAGGGCTATGGCACCATTGTTGTCGTAGTATAGAGGAATGGCATCTGATGGTGTTACTCCAATTTCTGCAGCAAACTTTTTGTACCAAAATGCTTCCTTTGTAGCCTCTGATGCAGTGATATATTCTACTTCCATGGTGGAATCTGCTATCACAATTTACTTAGAACTCTTCCAGCTGATAGCACCACCATTGCACACAAACAGACTCTTAGATATCAACTTTCGATTATCTACATCGGACATGAAATCTAAGTCTGTGTATCCCTAGATTTGGAGTTCTTCATTACCAAAGACCAACCTATCCTTAGTTCTTCTCAAGTACTTAAGGATACATTTCATAGAAGTCCAGTGTTCTTCATCTGGATTCGACTGATATCTACTTGTGACACTCGCAGCATGGGCTATATCAGGTCGTATACATAGCATGGCATACATGAGGCTCCCTATTGCAGAAGCATAACGGATCTTGCTCATGCGTTCTATTTCCTCAAGTATGCTAGGGCACATCTTCTTGGAAAAATGAATACCATGTCTGAAGGATATTAATCCCCTCTTAGAGTTTTCCATACTAAATCTCTTTAGTACTTCCTCTATGTACATCTTCTGTGAAAGTCCTAGCATCCTATTCAGTCTATCTCTATAGACCTTAATTCCTAGAATAAAGGATGCTTCACCTAGGTCTTGCATGGAGAATTCCTTGGACAACCATATTTTGATTGTCGTCAACATGGAAATATCATTCTCAATAAGGAGGATGTCATCCACGTATAGTACGAGAAAGACAACAGCGCTTCCACTGACCTTTTTGAAGATACATGATTTTTCTTCATTTTTGATAAAACCAAACTTTTTGATCACATCATTGAAATGAGTGTTCCAGCTCCGAGATGCTTGCTTAAGTCCATATATGGACCTTTGCAGCTTGCAAACCTTGTGATCAGTATCACTGGATGTAAAATCTAGCGGCTGTTCCATATAGATATCTTCCTCAAGATATCCGTTCAAGAATGCTATTTTCATGTCCATTTGCCATATTTCATAATCGAAATAGGCTGCAATGGCAAGCAATATGCGGATAGATTTTAGCATAGCCACTGGGGAAAAGGTATCCTGATAGTCAATGCCTTCGCATTGACTATAACCTTTTGCCACTAGTCTAGCCTTGAATGTCTCCACATTCCCATCTGCACCAATCTTTCTCTTGAAGATCCATTTACACCCAATAGGTACTATACCTTCTGGTGGATCTACCAAGGCCCAGACTTGGTTTGAGTGCATCGAGTTAATTTCTGACTGCATTGCCTCTTGCCATTTCTCGGAGTCGATATCTGATATCGCCTCATTGTAGATTTTGGGATCATCACCATGAGCACCATTACCTACGAGGAACATTTCCTCTACTTTCTTTGAAATAATTGAAGGGAAATCCTGATTTCCCGGTCCAGGTTCGTCCAGATCTGATTAGATCAAGAGATATATTTCAAAATTTTTCTCTTGATCTCAATCAGATCTTGATATGTTTTAGATCTGATTCTTATTATTTTAACAAATAAAATAAGATAAATTAAATCAAATTTAATTTACCTGATTTGGGTAATCCTATTACCCTGTAGATGATCCTGATTGTAGCGGAAGGTTCTGGATCTTAGCCACGCAAGCGCCTGGCCTCTACCGGTATCCACTCGGGTTGGATCTGGAGAACCTCTTCTTCTCTATCATACCTCCAAAAATCAGATCTGGATCTGATCTGGAGGATCTTCAAAACTCTTTTGAAGATCTGCAGTCGTCCTTTGCAGCAGCGCAGCCTTCTTGCTTTTGATCGCCTTTCCTTGATCTGAATCGCACCAACCAAGTCCAAAACTCCTTTTGGACGTGGAGAGCAAGGGGAGAAGAGAGTATGGCATGGAGAAGGAGGGGAGAGGCAGCCTTGGGGCATGGGAAATCTCTTTCAATAAGACTTTGACTTAGGGTTGGGCGCAGGGTCTTATTTATAGACTAAGCTGTGATCCAACTCCTCTTCCTTCTCCAACCAATCACAACCCTTTGTGAAATCAGATCTAAATCTGATTGGTGGGAATAGAGTCCCCTGGATTCCTCCTTAGAGGGTGCCTAAGACCAGTCAAAGTTGGTTCTTAGGAGAACTCTAATTGGAATCCAAAAAGGAGATGGAGTCCTTGTCCAACAAGGACTCCTAGGCGCCTCCAACTTGGGCACACGCCTACCCTTGGCGTGCGCCCTTCTCCTTGCCAGGTTCTGGCAGGGGGACAGGCCCCCACCAGCTCTCCAATAGGTGCATGACATGTGGTCAAAAGTCAAAGTGTCAATGGTCAACGTTTGACCAGTCAAAGGTAGACTTTTGACCAAAGTCAAAGAACAAGAAATGGCAGGTGACCAAAAATGGCAGGTAATGTCTTACAAAATAAGACAACCTTTTCTGACTTGGACAACCTCCAGTCAGACCATATGAAGGCCTCTGATTGAGCACAAACTCCTTTGGCTCAGTCAGGACAACTTATTTATGATAGTAAAAGAAGAACGTTAGGTTCAATCGAGTGCTAGCACGATTTCCTTGAACCTAATTGAATCTCATTCAGATCAATTGAACTAGATCAGTTCAATTGATGATCACCAGATTCAAACCCTTGTTTGTGTGACCCAGTTAGGTTCAGTTCTGTATGGTAATGGGATATGTCATGATCTCTATCATCGACATCATCGAAACTCCTTTCGATGGATCAGAACTCTTCTGATTCGAACAGCTAGAATGATCGATCATCTAAATCATTCTAATTGCTCCCAAAATCCACCAGTGACACCTAGCAGTATATGGTGGCAACCCATCAGAGCTGAATGCGAACCTCTTGGTGCAGCTACCTGTGTGATTAAGTTCTTCTATCTTGAGCCCCGATCAGATTAGGGTTAAGGTGAACTCGTCAAACCCTAGTCTCTGTCATATGATGTAATCATTCGATTCGAGTCCAATGTGAAAATCTAAATAGAAACTCTTTCTATTATTTCACTCTGCCATGGCCATGGGCTTCTGGACTTGATTCTCATGATCATCATAGGGCTGCTCCTCTACCACCGAGGTAGATAGATTCCATCTTGATGCAATCCAGTTCCTACAATGAACATGCTATAGCCAACATACACCTCAGGGTTCCATATGGCTAGGAGACCGAGTAATGGTGTAGTCAAACTATAACACCCTCAAGGTGAACTGCCGATGCACCTCAGGTCAAAGAACCAGACACACTACTGCAGCATCGAGTCAGTCATTGACGAGAAGGTAGACTCCCTAATGACTACTCGAGGTGGTCACGCTCAGTGCCCTCGTTCTCTAACGAGTACCTGTACTCTCGCTCCGGTGTCTCCACACCGTAGACTCAAGACTCATCTACTAAAGAGAAGGATTGTACACCAACCTTCCGGATCAATCACCATCCTCGTGATGATCCTATGGTCGGGAGCATTTTATGAGTTAATAATGATTATTCATGTCTTAAATTTTCAACTCTTGAAAATATGAATTATCATTACCATTAACTCAAAGGATGTATCACAGACACTAAATACACATATGTGATAGAAAATAACCCATTTTATTGATTATTAGTCAAAATTATAATTTTGCCCCTAGAAGTGTATTACAAGTGTCAGCCAATTCTGGCTTCTAGGGCACATATATCTAACAATCTCCCACTTGTCCTAAAGCCAATTGGCTACAAGTCTAAGTCCCATCTTCTCAAGGTGGGCTTCGATCTTCTGCTGGCCCAACGGCTTTGTAAGTGGGTCTGCCACATTATCTGTGGAGTTGACTCTCTTGACCTCGACGTAACCTTTCTCGAGGTAATCGCGGATGAGGTGGTATCGCCGCTCAATGTGCTTGGATTTCTGGTGAGACCTCGGCTCCTTAGCAAGGGCTATGGCGCCATTGTTGTCGCAGTATAGAGGAATGGCATCTGATGGCATTACTCCAATTTCTGCAGCAAACTTCTTGTACCAGAATGCTTCCTTCGCAGCCTCTGATGCAGCGATATATTCTGCTTCCATGGTGGAATCTGCTATCACAGTTTGCTTGGAACTCTTCCAGCTGACAGCACCACCATTGCACACAAACAGACTCCAGATGTCGACTTTCGATCATCTATATCGGACATGAAATCCGAGTCTGTGTATCCCTGGACTTGGAGTTCTCCATTACCAAAGACCAACATCATATCCTTAGTTCTTCTCAAGTACTTAAGGATACATTTCACAGAAGTCCAGTGTTCTTCACCTGGATTTGACTGATATCTGCTTGTGACACTCACAGCATGGGCTATATCAGGTCGTGTACATAGCATGGCATACATGAGGCTCCCTATTGCAGAAGCATAAGGGATCTTGCTCATGCGTTCTATTTCCTCAGGTGTGCTAGGGCACATCTTCTTGGAAAGATGAATACCATGTCTGAAGGGTATTAATCCCCTCTTAGAGTTTTCCATACTAAACCTCTTTAGTACTTCCTCTATGTACATCTTCTGTGAAAGTCCTAGCATCCTATTCGGTCTATCCCTATAGACCTTAATTCCTAGAATAAAGGATGCTTCACCTAGGTCTTTCATGGAGAATTCCTTGGACAACCACATCTTGACTGATTGTCAACATGGGAATATCATTCCCAATAAGGAGGATGTCATCCACGTACAATACGAGGAAGACAACAGCGCTCCCACTGACCCTTTTTGAAAACACATGGTTCCTCTTCATTTTTGATGAAACCAAACTTTTTGATCACATCATTGAAACGAGTGTTCCAGCTCCGAGATGCTTGCTTAAGTCCATATATGGACCTTTGCAGCTTGCAAACCTTGTGATCAGTATCACTGGATGTGAAACCTAGCGGCTGTTCCATATAGATATCTTCCTCAAGATATCCATTTAGGAATGCCGTTTTCACGTCCATTTGCCATATTTCATAATCGAAATAGGCTGCAACAGCAAGCAATGTGCGGATGGATTTTAGCATAGCTACTGGGGAAAAGGTATCCTGATAGTCAATGCCTTCGCGTTGACTATAACCTTTTGCCACTAGTCTAGCCTTGAATGTCTCCACATTCCCATCTGCACCAATCTTTCTCTTGAAGATCCATTTACACCCAATAGGTACTATACCTTCTGGTGGATCTACCAAGGTCCAGACTTGGTTTGAGTGCATCGAGTCAATTTCTGACTGCATTGCCTCTAGCCATTTCTCGGAGTCGATATCTGATATCGCCTCGTTGTAGGTTTTGGGATCATCACCATGAGCACCATTACCTATGAGGAACATTTTCTCTACTTCCTCTGAAATAATACCTAAGTATCTTTCAGGGGGATGGAAACTCTTTCCGATCTACGAGGTGGAGGAGGTAGTGTTCTTATTGGCTCAACCTGATTTGGTTCCAATTGGTCCTTAGCTCTTTGTACTTGTGAGACTTTCTCATCAAGCTTAATCTGCTTTCCAATGCCGCTATCTTGAATAAACTATTTTTCAAGAAAGATGGCATGTCGACTCACAATCACATTGTGGTCTTCTGGAATGTAGAAATAGTATCCTAATGACTCTTTAGGATATCCTATGAATCGAGCTCTAAAGAACCTAAACTCTAACTTGTCCGCTTGTTGTCTTTTGACATGAGCCGGACAACCCCAAATTCTGAGATGACTCAGACTTGGTTTCTTACCATGCCATATCTCATACGGTGTGGTAGGAACGGTTTTAGAGGGAACCCTATTCAGTAAATAGATTGAAGTTAATAATGAATGTCCCCAAAGAAAATCTGGGAGGTCTGTGAAGCTCATCATGGATCGAACCATATCCAATAGAGTCCGATTTCTCCGTTCTGAAACCCCGTTGAGTTGAGGTGTTCCTGGGTTAAAGGCCTCTAATTGAACACAAACTCCTTTGGCTCAGTCAGGACAACTATTTATGATAGTAAAATTAGAACGTTAGATTCAATCGAGTGCTAGCACAATTTTCTTGAACCTAATTGAATCTCATTTAGATTAATTGAACTAGATCAGCTCAATTGATGATCACAAGATTTAAATCCTTGTTTGTGTGATCCAGTTAGGTTCAATTCTGTATGGTAATGGGATATGTCATGATCTCTATCATCGACATCATCGAAACTCCTTTCGATGGATCAGAACTCTTCTGATTCGAACAGCTAGAATGATCCATCATCTAAATCATTCTAATTGCTCCCAAAATCCACCAATGACACCTAGCAATATATGGTGGCAACCCATCAGAGCTGAATGCAAACCTCTTGGTGCAGCTACTTGTGTGATTAAGTTCTTCTATCTTGAGCCCCGATCAGAATAGGGTTAAGGTGAACTCGTCAAACCCTAGTCTCTATCATATGATGTAATCATTCGATTCAAGTCCGATGTGAAAACCTAAATAGAAACTCTTTCTATTATTTCACTCTACCATTGGCCATGAGCTCTGGACTTGATTCTCATGATCATCATAGGGCTGCTCCTCTACACCGAGGTAGATAGATTCCTTTTTGATGCAATCCAGTTTCTACAATGAACATGCTATAGCCAACATACACCTCAGAATTCCATATGGCTAGGAGACCGAGTTATGGTGTAGTCAAACTATAACACCTTCAAGGTGAACTGTCGATGCACCTCAGGTCAAAGAATCAGACACACCACTGCAGCATCGAGTCAGTCATTGATGAGAAGGTAGACTTCCTAATGACTACTCAAGGTGGTCATGCTCAGTGCCCTCATTCTCTAACAAGTATCTGTACTCTCGCTCCGGTGTCTCCACACTGTAGACTCAAGACTCATCTACTAAAGAGAAGCGATTGTACACCAATCTTTCGGATCAATCACCATCCTCTTGATGATTCTTATGGTCAGAAGCATTTTATGAGTTAATAATGATTATTCAAGTCTTAAATTTTCAACTCTTGAAAATATGAATTATCATTACCATTAATTCAAAGGATGTATCACAAATACTAAATACACATATATGATAGAAAATAACCCATTTTATTGATTTTAGTCAAAATTATAATTTTGCCCCTAAAAGTGTATTATAAGTATCAGCCAATTCTGGCTTCTAGGGCACATATATCTAACAATCTCTCACTTGTCTTAAAGCCAATTAGCTACAAGTTTAAGTCCCATCTTCTCAAGGTGGGCTTCGATCTTCTACTGGCCCAATGACTTTTTAAGTGGGTCTGCCACATTATCTGCGGAGTCGACTCTCTTGACCTCAACGTAACCTTCTCAAGGTAATCGCAGATGAGGTGGATCGCTGCTCAATGTGCTTAGATTTTTGTGAGACCTCGGCTCCTTAGCAAGGGCTATGGCACCATTGTTGTCGTAGTATAGAGAATGGCATCTGATGGTGTTACTCCATTTCTGCAGCAAACTTTTTGTACCAAATGCTTCCTTTGTAGCTCTGATGCAGTATATATTCTACTTCCATGGTGGAATCTGCTATCACAATTTACTTAGAACTCTTCCAGCTGATAGCACCACCATTGCACACAAAAAGACTCTTAGATATCAACTTTCGATTATCTACATCGGACATGAAATCTAAGTCTGTGTATCCCTAGATTTGGAGTTCTTCATTACCAAAGACCAACTATCCTTAGTTCTTCTAAGTACTTAAGGATACATTTCATAGAAGTCCAGTGTTCTTCATCTGGATTCGACTGATATCTACTTGTGACACTCGCAGCATGGGCTATATCAGGTCGTATACATAGCATGGCATACATGAGGCTCCCTATTGCAGAAGCATAAGGATCTTGCTCATGCGTTCTATTTCCTCAAGTATGCTAGGGCACATCTCTTTGGAAAAATGAATACCATGTCTGAAGGATATTAATCCCTCTCTTAGAGTTTTCCATACTAAATCTCTTTAGTACTCCTCTATGTACATCTTCTGTGAAAGTCCTAGCATCCTATTCGGTCTATCCCTATAGACCTTAATTCCTAGAATAAAGGATGCTTCACCTAGGTCTTGCATGGAGAATTCCTTGGACAACCATATTTTGATTGTCGTCACATGGAAATATCATTCTCAATAAGGAGGATGTCATCCACGTATAGTACGAGAAAGACACAGCGCTTCCACTGACCTTTGTAAGATACATGATTTTTCTTCATTTTTGATAAAACCAAATTTTTGATCACATCATTGAAATGAGTGTTCCAGCTCACGGATGCTGCTTAAGTCCATATATGGACCTTTGCAGCTTGCAAACCTTGTGATCAGTATCACTGGATGTAAAATCTAGCGGCTGTTCCATATAGATATCTTCCCCAAGATATCCGTTCAAGAATGCTATTTTCATGTCCATTGCCATATTTCATAATCGAATAGGCTGCAATGGCAAGCAATATGCGGATAGATTTTAGCATAGCCACTGGGAAAAGGTATCCTGATAGTCAATGCCTTCGCATTGACTATAACCTTTTGCCACTAGCTAGCCTTGAATGTCTCCACATTCCATCTGCCACAATCTTTCTCTTGAAGATCCATTTACACCAATAGGTTACTATACCTTCTGTGGGATTACAAGGCCCAGACTGGTTTGAGTGCATCGAGTTAATTTCTGACTGCATTGCTCTTGCCATTTCTCGGAGTCGATATCTGATATCGCCTCATTGTAGATTTTGTGGATCATCACCATGAGCACCTTACCTACGAGGAACATTTCTCTACTTTCTTTGAAATAATTGAAGGGAAATCCTGATTTCGGTCCAGGTTCGTCCAGATCTGATTAGATCAAGAGATATATTTCAAAATTTTTTCTCTTGATCTCAATCAGATCTTGATATGTTTCAGATCTGATTCTTATTATTTTAACAAATAAAATAAGATAAATTAAATCAAATTTAATTTACCTGATTTGGGTAATCCTATTACCCTGTAGATGATCCTGATTGTAGCGGAAGGTTCTGGATCTTAGCCACGCAAGCGCCTGGCCTCTACCGGTATCCACTCGGGTTGATCTGGAGAACTCTTCTTCTCTATCATACCTCCAAAAATCAGATCTGGATCTGATTTGGAGGATCTTCAAAATCTTTTTGAAGATCTGCAGTCGTCCTTTGCAGCAGCGCAGCCTTCTTGCTTTTGATCGCCTTTCCTTGATCTGAATCGCACCAAACTAAGTCCAAAACACTTTTGGACGTGGAGAGCAAGGGGAGAAGAGAGTATGGCGTGGAGAAGGAGGGGAGAGGCAGCCTTGGACGTGGGAAATCTCTTTCAATAAGACTTTGACTTAGGGTTGGGCGCAGGGTCTTATTTATAGACTAAGCGTGATCCAACTCTTCTTCCTCTCAACCAATCACAACCCTTTGTGTAATCAGATCTAAATCTGATTGGTTGAAAAAAGACCCCTGGATTCTCCTTAGAGGGCGCCAAGACCAGTCAAACTGGATTCTTAGTAGAACTCTAATTGGAATCCTAAAGGGAGGTGGAGTCCTTGTCCAACAAGGACTCCTAGGCGCCTCCTACTTGGGCTCACGCCACCCTTGGCGTGCGCCCTTCTCCTTGCCAGGTTCTGGAAGGGGGACAAGCCCCCACCAGCTCTCCAATAGGTGCATGACATGTGGTCAAAAGTCAAAGGGTGAATGGTCAACGTTTGACCAGTCAAAGGTAGACTTTTGACCAAAGTCAAAGAACAAGAAATGGCAAGTGACCAAAAATGGCAGGTAATGTCTTACAAATAAGACAACCTATTCTGACTTGGACAACCTCTAGTTAGACCATATGAAGGCCTCTGATGAGACAAACTCTTTTGGCTCAGTCAGGACAACTTATTTATGATAGTAAAAGGAGAACGTTAGGTTCAATCGAGTGCTAGCACGATTTCCTTGAACCTAATTGAATCTCATTCAGATCAATTGAACTAGATCAGTTCAATTGATGATCACCAGACTCAAACCCTTGTTTGTGTGACCCAGTTAGGTTCAGTTCTGTATGGTAATGGGATATGTCATGATCTCTATCATAGACATCATCGAAACTCCTTTCGATGGATCAGAACTCTTCTGATTCGAATAGCTAGAATGACGATCATCTAAATCATTCTAATTGCTCCCAAAATCCACCATGACAACCTAGCAGTATATGGTGGCAACCCATCAGAGCTGAATGCGAACCTCTTGGTGCAGCTACCTATGTGATTCAGTTCTTCTATCTTGAGCCCCGATCAGATTAGGGTTAAGGTGAACTCGTCAAACCCTAGTCTCTGTCATATGATGTAATCATTCGATTCGAGTCCAGTGTGAAAATCTAAATAGAAACTCTTTCTATTATTTCACTCTACCATGGCCATGGGCTTCAGGACTTGATTCTCATGATCATCATAGGGCTACTCCTCTACCACCGAGGTAGATAGATCCCATCTTGATGCAATCCAGTTCCTACAAATGAACATGTCACACAGCCAACATACACCTCAGGGTTCCATATGGCTAGGAGACGAGTAATGGTGTAGTCAAACTATAACACCCTCAAGGTGAACTGCCGATGCATCTCAGGTCAAAGAACCAGACACACTACTGCAGCATCGAGTCAGTCATTGACGAGAAGGTAGACTCCCTAATGACTACTCGAGGTGGTCACGCTCAGTGCCCTCGTTCTCTAACGAGTACCTGTACTCTCGCTCCATGTCTCCACACCATAGACTCAAGACTCATCTACTAAAGAGAAGCGATCGTACACCAACCTTCCGGATCAATCACCATCCTCGTGATGATCCTATGGTCGGGAGCTGTTTATGAGTTAATAATGATTATTCATGTCTTAAATTTTCAACTCTTGAAAATATGAATTATCATTACCATTAACTCAAAGGATGTATCACAGACACTAAATATACATGTGTGATAGAAAATAACCCATTTCATTAATTATAGTCAAAATTACAATTTTGCCCCTAGAAGTGTATTACAAGTGTCAGCCAATTCTGGCTTCTAGGGCACATATATCTAACAATCTCCCACTTGTCCTAAAGCCAATTGGCTACAAGTCTAAGTCCCATCTTCTCAAGGTGGGCTTCGATCTTCTGCGGCCCATGGCTTGTCAGTGGTCTGCCACATTATCTGCGGAGTTGACTCTCTTGACCTCAACGTAACTTTCTCAAGGTAATCGCGGATGAGATGATATCGCCGCTCAATGTGCTTGGACTTCTGGTGAGACCTCGGCTCCTTAGCAACGGCTATGGCGCCATTGTTGTCGCAGTAAAGAGGAATGGCATCTGATGGCATTACTCCAATTTCTGCAGCAAACTTCTTGTACCAGAACGCTTCCTTTGCAGCCTCTGATGCAGCTATATATTCTGCTTCCATGGTGGAATCTGCTATCACAGTTTGCTTGGAACTCTTCCAGCTGACAGCTCCACCATTGCACACAAACAGACTTCCAGATGTCTACTTTCGATCATCTATATCGGACATGAAGTCCGAGTCTGTGTATCCCTGGACCAGGAGTTCTCCATTACCAAAGACCAACATCATTCCTTAGTTCTTCTCAAGTACTTAAGGATACACTTCACAGAAGTCCAGTGTTCTTCACCTGGATTTGACTGATATCTGCTTGTGACACTCACAGCATGGGCTATATCAGGTCGTGTACATAGCATGGCATACATGAGGCTCCCTATTGCAGAAGCATAAGGGATCTTGCTCATGCGTTCTATTTCCTCAGGTGTGCTGGGGCACATCTTCTTGGAAAGATGAATACCATGTCTGAAGGGTATTAATCCCCTCTTAGAGTTTTCCATACTAAACCTCTTTAGTACTTCCTCTATGTACATCTTCTGTGAAAGTCCTAGCATCCTATTCGGTCTATCCCTATAGACCTAATTCCTAGAATAAAGGATGCTTCACCTAGGTCTTTCATGGAGAATTCCTTAGACAACCACATCTTGACTGATGTCAACATGGGAATATCATTCCCAATAAGGAGGATGTCATCCACGTACAATACGAGGAAGACAACAGCGCTCCCACTGACCCTTTTGAAAACACATGGTTCCTCTTCATTTTTGATGAAACCAAACTTTTTGATCACATCATTGAAACGAGTGTTCCAGCTCCGAGATGCTTGCTTAAGTCCATATATGGACCTTTGCAGCTTGCAAACCTTGTGATCAGTATCACTGGATGTGAAACCTAGCGGCTGTTCCATATAGATATCTCCTCAAGATATCCATTTAGGAATGCCGTTTTCACGTCCATTTGCCATATTTCATAATCGAAATAGGCTGCAACAGCAAGCAATGTGTGGATGGATTTTAGCTAGCTACCGGGGAAAAGGTATCCTGATAGTCAATGCCTTCACGTTGACTATAACCTTTTGCCACCAGTCTAGCCTTGAATGTCTCCACATTCCCATCTGCACCAATCTTTCTCTTGAAGATCCATTTACACCCAATAGGTACTATACCTTCTGGTGGATCTACCAAGGTCCAGACTTGGTTTGAGTGCATCGAGTCGATCTCTGACTTCATTGCCTCAAGCCATTTCTCGGATCATATCTGATATTGCCTCGTTGTAGTTTTGTATCATCACCATGACACCATTACCTATGAGGAACATTTCCTCTACATCCTCTGAAATAATACCTAAGTATCTTTCAGGGACAGGAAACTCTTTCCGATCTACGAGGTGGAGGAGGTAGTGTTCTTATTGGCTCAACCTGATTTGGTTCCACTTGGTCCTTAGCTCTTTCTGCTTGTGAGACTTTCTCATCAAGCTTAATCTGCTTTCCAATGCCACTATCTTGAATAAACTATTTTTCAAGAAATATGGCATGTCGACTCACAATCACATTGTGGTCTTCAGGAATGTAGAAATAGTATCCTAATGACTCTTTAGGATATCCTATGAATCGAGCTCTAAAGGACCTAAACTCTAACTTGTCCGCTTGTTGTCTTTTGACATAAGCCGGACAACCCCAAATTCTGAGATGACTCAGACTTGGTTTCTTACCGTGCCATATCTCATACGGTGTGGTAGGAACGGTTTTAGAGGGAACCCTATTCAGTAAATAGATAGAAGTTAATAATGAATGTCCCCAAAGAAAATCTGGGAGGTCTGTGAAGCTCATCATGGATCGAACCATATCCAATAGAGTCCGATTTCTCCGTTCTGAAACCCCGTTGAGTTGAGGTGTTCCTGGTGGAGTCCATTGAGAGACTATGCCATTTTCCTTAAGATAGTCTAGGAATTCCCGGCTAAGATATTCACCTCCTCGATCTGATCGAAGAACCTTAATGGGTTTTCCAGTTTGTTTTTCTACTTCATGTCTGAATTCTTTGAACTTTTCAAAAGCTTCAGACTTGTGTCTCATGAGATACACATACCCATACCTAGACAGATCATCGGTAAAGGTAATGAAGTAGACAAAATTGCCTCTAGCCGGCACATCGAATGGGCCGCACACATCAGTATGTACTAGGGCAAGGAGATCTGTGGCCCTCTCCCCATGTCCAACAAAAGGGAGTTTAGTCATTTTGCCTTGAAGACAAGATTCACAAGTTGGATACGACTCAAAAGTCAATGGACTCAATAGCCCATTTTTCTCCAATTTGTTAATCCTATCTTCTGCTATATGACCTAATCTCAGGTGCCATAGATATCTGTCGTTTGGACTATCCCTAGGTCGTTTGGCATTCACGTTTTGCTCGATAGTTAAAACAGGTACATCAATATGCAACTGATAAAGACCATTAATAAGGAAACCATTTGCAATTTTATTTCTTTCATAAAGAATGTTACAATGGTCCTTAAAGAAGGTGATCACATAACCTTCTTGTGCTAAGCATGAAACAGAAATCAAATTCCTGCTAGCTGCAGGCACATAATAACAGTCTTTTAAAACTAAGTCTAAACCAGATGGTAATCGCAGAGGGTATGTTCCCACGGTTACTGCAGCAACTCTTGCTCCATTACCGACGCGTAGGATCATGTCTCCATCCCTCAGCCTCCTGCTATCCTCAAGACCCTGCATAGAAGTGCATAGATGAGCACTAGATCCAGAGTCAAGCACCCAACTGGATGCAGAAGAAACCGTAAGGTTAGACTCAATAACGAGCATACCTCCAGAAGGACCTTCCTTCTTGTTCTTTAGGGTGGCCAGGTAAGTAGGGCAGTTCCGCTTCCAATGGCCGTCGCTGTTGCAATGGAAACACTTTCCTTTGCCATCGACCTTCTTCTTCGGTTCTGCCTTCTTCTTCTTTGATCCTTCTACCTTTTGCTTTTTCACAGACTTCCTTTTCTTTCCATAAGACTTTCTTTTGGAAGAAGTCCGTTCCATAGCAAGAACTGAGCCTTTAGAACCTTTCATAGAAAGCTCAGCGGTAACCAGCATATTCATCAACTCGGCCAAGGAATCTGAAGTTTATGCATGTGGTAATTCATGATGAATTGCCCATATGCATCAGTCAAGGATTGCGAATAATATCATTCGCCAGTCCAAGTCCAACTTCACACCGAGCTTCTCAAGCTCTTCCATGTCCTTGACATTGTCAGACAGTGATCTTGGACTGACTGCCCATCAACGCATCTTAGCCTTAAAAAGTCGTTTGTACTTGATATTTGGCTGCGGACTCTGTTCACCAACACTTCTGCAGGTGAGCAACATTTGGCGAGCAGTTCTCGATATTTCATGTTGGCGTGGAGCTCATCAGACATCGAGCCCAACATGTAGTATTGGTTTTGTCTTCGTCAATCCATTTTTCAGAGATGCTCTCTGTTCAGTGGATGGAGAGCTGGTAAGGTGGAGGGTCCTGGTCCAAAACATGTGTTAACTTCTCTGAACCAAACAATTTGTGTACCTAGCAATCTTTATAATTGGGTCCA